>JACXGI010004675.1:0-52023 GCA_016801175.1 Esox masquinongy | reverse complement strand
TATATATATATATATATATATATTCAGTTGTTCTCAAAAGTTTGCATACCCTTGGAGAATTGGTAATATATGTACCATTTGTAAAGAAAATATGAGTGAGCAGGCAAAACACGTCTTTTATTTTTTATGGGATTCACATTCAACTGTAGGTCATAACAGAATGACACAATCTTAAAACAAAACATGGCAACAAAGAATAAAATGCACTGACCCCTATTCAAAAGTCTCCATACACTTAGTTCTTAATACTGTATATTGCCCCTTTAGCATCAATGACAGTGTGTACTCTTTTTTAATAGTTGTCTATGAGGCCCCGAATTCTTGCAGGTGGTATAGCTGCCCATTCGTATTGGCAAAATGCCTCCAGGTTATGCAAAGTCATTGGTCGTCTTGCATGAACTACACGTTTGAGGTCTTCCCGGAGTGGCTTGATGGTATTAATGTTAGGGGACTGTGATGGCCACTCCAGAACCTTCACCTTTTTCTGCTGTAACCACTGGAGGGTCAACTTGGCCTTATGCTTAGGGTCATTGTTGTGCCGGAAAGTTCAAGAGAATCCCATGCGCAGCTTTCGTGCAGAAGAATGCAAATATTCTGCCAGTATTTTCTAATAATATGCTGCATTCATCTTGCCATCAATTTTCACAAGATTCCCCCTGCCTTTAGAGCTCACACCCCCCCAAAACAGTGAGCCACCACCATGCTTCACAGTGGGGATGGTATTCTGTTCACTATAGGCCTTGTTGACCCCTCTCCAAACATAGCGCTTATGGTTGTCACCATGAAGCTCTATTTTGGGCTCATCACTCCAAATTACAGTGTGCCAGAAGCCGTGAGGCGTGTCAAGGTGTTGTTGGGCATATTGTAACTGAGCTTTTTTGTGGCATTGGTGCAGTAAAGGCTTCTTTATGGCAACTCGGTCATGCAGCTAATTTTTGTTCAAGTATTGTGGTATTGTGCTCCTTGAAACAACCATACTGTCTCTTTCCAGAGCAGCCTGTATTTCTCCTGAGGTTACCTGTGGGTTTTTTTTCATTTCCCGAACAATTCTTCTGGCAGTTTTGGCTGAAATCTTTCTTGGTCTACCTGACCTTGGCTTGGTATCAAGAGATCCCCGAGTTTTCCACTTCTTAATAAGTGATTGAACAGTACTGAATGGCATTTGCAAGGCTTTGGATATATTTTTATATCCTTTTCCATCTTTATAAAGTTCCATTACCCTGTTGCGCAGGTCTTTTGACAGTTCTTTTCTGCTCCCCATGGCTCAGTATCTAGTCTTCTCAGTGCATCTACATGAGAGCTGACAAACTGATTGACTATTTATACACAGACACTAACTGCAATTTTAAAAAGCCACAGGTGTGAGAAAATTACATTTAATTGCCATTTTCACCTGTGTGTGTCCACTTGTGTGTCTGTAACAAGGCCAAACATTCAAAGGTATGTAAACTTTTGATCAGGGCCATTTGGGTGATTTCTATTATCATTATGATAAAAAGGAGCCAAACAACTATGTGATAATAAATGGTTTCATATGATCACTATCTTTAAATAAAAATGTTTTTTTTGCATGCTCAGTCATATTTTCAAAATCAATGCCAAAATTTGACAATTTCTGCCAGGGTGTGCAAACTTATATATACACTGAACAAAATTATAAACGCAACACTTTTGTTTTTGCCCCCATTCATCATGACCTAAGACTTTCTCTATGTACACAAAACGCCTATTTCTCTCAAATATTGTTCACAAATCTGTCTAAATCTGTGTTAGTGAGCACTTCTCCTTTGCCAAGATAATCCATCCACCTCACAGGTGTGGCATATCAAGATGCTGATCAGACAGCATGAGTATTGCACAGGTGTGCCTTAGGCCGGCCACAATAAAAGGCCACTCTAAAATGTGCAGTTTCACTGTATTGGGGGAGTCTGGGGTGGTCCGAAAACCAGTCAGTATCTGGTGTGACCACCATTTTCCTCACGCAGTGCAACACATCTCCTTCGCATAGAGTTGATCAGGTTGTTGATTGTGGCCTGTGGAATGTTGGTCCACTCCTCTTCAATGGCTGTGCTGGATATTGGCAGGACCTGGAACACGCTGTCGTATACACCAATCTAGAGCATCCCAAACATGCTCAATGGGTGACATGTCCGGTGTTTTCAGCTTCCAGGAATTGTGTACAGATCCTTGCAACATGGGGCCGTGCATTATCATGCTGCAACATGAGGTGATGGTCGTGGATGAATGGCACAACAATGGGCCTCAGGATCTCGTCACGGTATCTCTGTGCATTCAAAATGCCATCAATAAAATGCACCTGTGTTCGTTGTCCATAACACATGCCTGCCCATACCATAACCCCACCGCCACCATGGGCTACTCGATCCACAACGTTGACATCAGCAAACCACTTACCCACACGACGCCATACACGTTGTCTGCCATCTGCCCTGTACAGTGAAAACCGGGATTCAACTATGAAGAGAACACCTCTCCAAAGTGCCAGACGCCATTGAATGTGAGCATTTGCCCACTCAAGTCGGTTACGACGACGAACTGCAGTCAGGTCGAGACCCTGATGAGGACGACGAGCATGCAGATGAGCTTCCCTGAGATGGTTTCTGACAGTTTGTGCAGAAATTCTTTGGTTATGCAAACCGATTGTTGCAGCAGCTGTCCGGGTGGCTGGTCTCAGACGATCTTGGAGGTGAAGATGCTGGATGTGGAGGTCCTGGGCTTGTGTGGTTACACGTGGTCTGCGGTTGTGAGGCCGGTTGGATGTACTGCCAAATTCTCTGAAACGCCTTTGGAGACGGCTTATGGTAGAGAAATGAACATTCAATTCACGGGCAACAGCTCTGGTGGACATTCCTGCAGTCAGCTTGCCAATTGCACGCTCACTCAAAATTTGCGACATCTGTGGCATTGTGCTGTGTGATGGAACTGCACATTTTCGAGTGGCCTTTTATTGTGGCCAGCCTAAGGCACAACTGTGCAATACTCATGCTGTCTGATCAGCATCTTGATGTGCCACACCTGTGAGGTGGATGGATTATCTCGGCAAAGGAGAAGTGCTCACTAACACAGATTTAGACAGATTTGTGAACAATATTTGAGAGAAATAGGCCTGTTGTGTACATAGAGAAAGTTTTAGATCTTTGTGTTCAGCTCATGATGAATGGGGGCAAAAACAAGTGTTGCGTTTATAATTTTGTTCAGTGTATATATATATATATATAAAACTTAAATGTTGTTGGTCTGGTTAAGATTTTATCAAGAGATGAAAAAAGGTCTGAAAGCTGCATTTTCAGTACAGGTGTGTGGACTTGTTTATTGTTTGTGTGAATGTAGTCAGGAGGTGGAACTGAGTTCTGCTTTTTCATGGTGATCCCCACTGTCTTAGGACAGATGGCGTCATTCCTCTGTGATGCTCGTCACTCAACCAATCCATGCAAGTGGAATTATTGCTCTAACTGACATAAGACAACGAAGAGACGTCCCATGAGGTTATCAGAGACTACGGGTATTTGGGGTGTAGCACTCTGACACAATATCTGGTTACGCTTTAGCACAGAAATATGCAAATACTAACACAGGCACATACAAGTACATTACAATATTGACTGCACATTTTTAAGTAATTTTTGCCTTAACCACGTTTAACATCAAAAAATACATACCCACCCAAAACAGACAAACATAACCAAACAAATCATTCTAAACAAACGTCTCCGTTTAGAATAAACACAACAAACATGTTAATAATAGTAATTTAAATAATAATCCCATTACAACACTGTGGTGTCAGACAAACCATAGCTAATGGTCCAACATAATGGAAGGGGGTTATGTATACTGTAGGCAGAGGGTGGTACACATATGGCTGGGATCCAATCCAGCTCGCAGTTAGTTTGAATAACAGCAAACGTGACTGCTGTGTTTAAATGATAATGAACAAATGACTTAGTCCATATCACTAATAATAAACAAACTACAATAAAAGACAGATAGTCAGAGAGCATACAAAATTCCTGTGGACTATGGATAGCTGACTATTTTTGCTAGTTTTGACCGAAGACATTTTTAGTGCAGCCACCCAGACTTGGAAGGCCAAATTAACCACCCTCCCACCCCCACCCAAGAGCAAAAAGTGTTTGACAGCCACTGCTGTGGACAGACAAAAGGGGGCGGGCGGATGCAGGCCCCGAGAACAAACTAAGACCAAGGTCAGGTGGCTTAGGGAGGGTCAGATGAAGACACACATGGGAACAGGAAGTGGTCTCTGGAGAAAGGGGGTTATCTGACCCGGGCACCATTTCCTTTGTCTGGAAGATGGGAGACGAAGAGAGGTGAAGTCTGCCCTAAAACTGGTGTGTGTCTAGTTAAGCGTTTTATCACCCAAGATCACCAAAATGTCTCAATACGGCCAATTTCACTGCACATAAATCAAGTATATGTTTTTTTTTTTTTAAACTTCACCACTGGGACGGTCAACTGCCATGTCTGTGGTCTCAATATTCTCAGCCAGACTTAAGATGTGGGTGGCGTGTGGCATTGGGTCAGACCATTCCTCCCTTGACAGCACAAAGAGTCAGCTGGCACTTGAAAAACGACATCCGATGAGCGATGCATGCTGCCACAAGCTGAGGCAACCCTTCCTTTTAAGTTGAGGCGTGGGATTCGGTCCTGTAAGAAGACACCTCCGCCCTCGCAGTTCAGACTCCTTGCTCCTTTCCTTACTCCCACTTGTGGACTCCCGTCTGTCCTCGGCTGCTCGTTTCCATCACACTTCCTCCACAGATAGACGCCCGGCCTAGTGTTGTAATTAATACTATTGTTAACTGCAAACTCAAGGTTGGCCTCCCTGACTCAGATCATCATGTTACATCTATGTTGTACAACAGTGAAATGGACAACCCAGCTTCATATAATGCAGTCCATTAATACCAAATGGAATACTTTGACCACTTATGGTAAAATGGTTGAAACATGGTCAGTCAGAACTGTTATTTCTCAAGCTGCAGACAAACTTAAAGATTTTCAAATGAATTCAAATGACCGTCTTACTACCCTGTTAAATGACACAATCAAATACACTGTGGGCACAGCACCCTCTGGTGGTCCATCAACATTATGACATTAAACAAAAATGTGGAAGGAAATGTAAATACTGCTGGAGAAGAAATCATACAGAAATCTCAATTTGTAGTGAATTGAACTACACAGCTATTTTCCTATTGGTAGTTTTTGGAATTCTTAAGTAATATAGTTAACTGTATGAGGTGTGTGTGTGTGTGTCTGAGGGCACATGCATGCACTTAGCCTGCATATCAAATAACCAGTTACTCTTAGTTTCCCAATGGGTAAGATGATCAATTTTAAAATTGAAATAAGACAACAGTTACGAAACAAAACGTAATTTATTTCAGAGGAAGTTGGTAAAAAATTCAAAAGTATATTATCCTACACAAACACTATTGAGCTGCAATGTTGTATGCACAAAACAGAAAATCTAAGTGAAAAGAAAAAAAAAAAAATCACAAGATCCTCAAATACTAAACAGCATCTGTTAGCCTTTGTCCTGATGGTCTGAGTTAGGTGGCTACGCTCTGAAGGAGGGTGATGTTATCTCCTTTCAGCATGATCCTCCCTAAGAGACAGAGGGAAGCAGAGAATGTACAGTGATAAGCTTAGTGTAACTGACACTTCAGAATTCATGAAGACCAGACACCAACATTTCTATAGATTAGTCTATTGCAAATGGTGTTTATGTCACCTCATCACTTGTGTGACTTGAGCTATATTTTATTAAAAAACCTTTATTTTAATTAGCTTGGTGAAATATTTTGTATATAACCCCTACACTATTAACTAACATGTCATCTAAGAAGCTTTGTGCAACTGGGCCAGGAGGCTTCTGTTCAGAGAGGACACCAAGAGCCAAAATGCCCTAAATCATCTAGAAGACACTGAAAAAATGTGATAAATGCTTAGTAACCCGTGTTTGGCCTAAATGCAAAACACTGTAAAACAAAGCCAATACAGCTCATCTCCCTGAAAAGACCATCCCCACAGTAAAGCATTATGGTATGGGGAGCAGATAATGGGAAACGTCTTGAGGGAAAACTTATTTACACACACAGAGCAGTCCATAAGTATTTGGATCATGACAATTTATTGTAGTATTGGCTCTGTAGTTTTGAAGTCGCTGTAGATGTAAAATGTAACAATGACTAAGAGGTTGGAGTACAGTCTGTTGGCTTTCATTTGAGGGTAAATACATCCATAAATGGATGTTTTTCATATTCCTTCCATTTTAGGGGACAAAACAAGTAAGGGTGTTTTGTTAACCTTTAAAGGATTTCACAAACATCTAAATGTCACACCTCTAGTTTAAATTCAACCAGATGAACCATTTAACGTCGCCCTTGACACGCCAAAACAAACTATTTATGATTAAAGCGGTTCAGTCTGAGAACAACCTCACAAAACCTACCCAAAGGCTTCCTGTTCTTGGTCTTCATGTGGACCTCCTCAGCATCATCCAAAACCAAATTCATGTACTCATCAAAGCCCTAAGAGACGGAACGACAGTGTGAAACAGAGTGGGAGAGGTTTGACGGTTTCAGCTGAACAGTATATTTACGCCACTTCTCAGAATGGCTGCACATCTTGTACAACCTGTTTGGGGTCACGAAGCAAAGCTTGAAAACCACAACCTCAAATGAACTGCCGCCAGCCGCAAAATGCGGGTAGATTTTTGCATTGGTTTGTAGAATGTTCATTTAATCAGTTATGCTGGCGGGGCTTCAGACTGCAGGTGTTTCACTCACTTTTATGGAACAAATTAATATATATAATATTAGAGTTATATTAGAATTAATATATAATTTTAGAGATATTCATAATTGAGAATGTTTCTGGGGTTTTTACATTGTATGGTTAACATTACTTTTTTAAATATTAAAGTTTAAACTGAAACTGCTATCAAAGACATATCACAGCAGTCAGTATAGCCTATTAGTATTGAATGTCTATTAACAGTAAACAGATAACATTACTGAGGTTGGGTACCCAAAAATTACACATGTAACTAACAGATTACATTTAGATAGTAACCTACCCCACCACATACATTACATCCTCACCCACCCTGAAGCTGACACGTTTATTAACCATGCTGTTGTGAAAGTGAGACAATATCTTGGTGCCACTCTATCTTAAAACAGACGTCTTAGCTAGCAAGGGCAGTGCGATCGCAAACTAACATTGAAAAACCATCAGGCTTTTAAACAAAAGAACATACATAGCCGAGAAACAAAGAGCAAGTCCCACTTATCCAGATACAAATAATCTCATGCAAAATAAATGTTCCACTTGCCAGCCGGCCTATATCGCAGCCTGTGGCTGCCACCTCTGGGTGCTGGTGCATGCAATTAAAAGATTAGCCCTGGCATGAATGCAAACAAAAATTGTTCCAAACCCACTAAGACAAAACCCTTTTGAACAGTCTTGTTAGCTAGCTAGTTAAGTAGCATAGGAATAAACATGAGGATTGTAACTTACAATGATGCAGCCCTCTATCCTCATGTTCACCTGTTCATAAAGCCACACCTGGATTCGAGAGCGCTGCAGGGAGGAGAGGCTGGGATTACATTTCAATAAGCACTTTAAGGCAGAAATATACCAATTAAAACAAGAAACCAGGCAAGCCTGGTTCAGCCGGCCCGCAATAGAAAAGTTTGCCACCTCGAAATTCGAACGCGGGTCGCCCATGTGAAATGCTGTGTCGTTAACCACTACACCACGGAGCTGTACGTTTGCTCGCAGTCAGTATAGCCTCTTGTCTGAACAAATCCTCTTTTGCCATTGGCCGTTTTAATAGTTAATTGGTCATTCGTGAATGACATTGATACAGTTAAACTGACTAACGTTTCTTACTAAGTTCACCTCCACCACAAATAGCGGCTATGTATTGCGTTTGCCACTGGCCGTTTTAACAGCGTATTAGCCAGTAATAAGCTTTGCCGGTATCTACTAACTTACTGGAATAGTCATAAGAATTGAACAATTGCTAGCGAGTCTGCCAAAGCTATTTCATTTCCTGGCATAATAACGTATTTTGTTCTTTCATGCCAAAACAATGTACTTTTTCTTTCATTCGTGAATGACATTTATACAATAACTATCAATAAAGGCGATGAAAACTAACTTTTTCATCAAGTGAAAAGACGAGAGAATCGTGGAATCTAACAGAAATAATTAATAAATGTCGTTGCTCTCAATAGATTTGCACTTAGGTCCACATGAGAGGCACTGTCTTTAACCACTACGCGACGGCATTACACGTTTCAGCAGTCGCTACACTCCATTGAGGATTGTGTAAAACGGACTAACATTTCTTATTAAGTTTACCTCGAACACAAATAGCGTCTATGAACTGTATTGCTTTTGCCACTGGCCGTTTTAACAGCTTATTAGCCTGTAATCGGCTTACTAGTATCTACTAACCTCCTAGGAATAATCATAAGAATTGAGCAATTGCTAACGAGACTGAAGATGAACTATTCCATGCCAGAAACTGTCGCAATATAACCGTATACAGTTTCAGGTTTCGGTTTTAGCCAGCGATGTTTCCGCCAATACGGAATAATTCACAATGCGTACTTCGCTTCGCCTGCGAGGAGATACAAACTCGGGACCTATAGTTCACAAGTCCGCTTCTCTAACCACTACACTATTTAACAAGGGGTAGTCAGTCAGTCAGTGACTCCGTCAGTAAGAGACATTCGCTCTTCTTAGCCGGCTCCGCTTGCGTGGTCCGGCCAAAATTCTTTATAGAAGAAATAATTTATAAATAAAATTTGAAATAGATAGTTGTCACTTTAACCAAATAATGTATTGTGAAAAGATAAAGACAGCATCACATTTGAAACAAGAACCACAACCACAAAACACAACCAAAATGCTTAAAATAATTAAAGGATGGAACACTTACATTCTGTAGATATCTGAAAATAAGGTTCTGGTTGCCACAGGGTTAAGGAAATACGCCAGACATGTGGTAGCCTAGTAACCTAGCAAATATGATAACATGACAGCTAAGAGAACACACAATATTACCACAATACCTGGGCGCCATTCTGTGAACTGACATTCTGAATGTATTTTTATTCAATAATGCGATAGAGATGCACATGGAGAAGAGCTCCATGAAAAAACACTTTTGATCAATCATGGAAATAATTTTGACAATATGAAATGTGCTCTTCAAGAGATTAAGAAGTAATGAGATACAGGAACATTGAGGCAGGTACAGGAAACCAGCAGAAAAACGAGAGTACAATGTTGAGATAGTACAACGTTGAGATAGTACAATGTTGGTCCACAGGTGGCACTGGTGCACCAGAGTCCTTCAGTCGATGGCACCGGCACATGACTGGGTCCACTCCTCAGAACAAAATTATAATTCATGACAGGTAACGTAAAGTTCAACTCGTTTTACTGACTCAGACCACTGAGACCTTGAGTGAAAAAGTATTTTGAATGATTTCATTTGAGTCAGTAACGCCCAGATCGCCATACAGGTCCCACTGTTGACGACTGAAACTGAAAACTCAAGAATCTACATGCAAGCGTCTCTTCAGACTAAGAGGCTATTGCAGACATATGTTAGACTTGTAAATGTGCGCATTAAACGAGACATAAAAACAGAATTTCTTAATACATTTAAAAATGAGATGGAGTTGTGAATAAATGAAAGTTTTCTGCATGACCTAGAGGGTGATGGGCACACAGTTTGCAAACTGCAGAGTATTTCTAGAAATCATTAATTGTTCACATCCCACACATCACTGATTTTGATCTTCATTTTGCAATCAGATCTGCAGCCTATTTGTTAAATTTTCCAATACAATGCTACTAAACCAAGGGGATATTGTATCTTTATAAGTTGTTGGACTGAGAAGGATTGTGTGTCCTTGCAGAAAGATCTCTGATTTAAACTTTGTTTATGGCATCTCGTCTTTGGTGACATAATAGGCTATATTGAATTTGGCTAGGATCTCTGCTTGCTCACTTTATCATTCTGCTTCTTTCACCGCTTAATTTCAAAGATTAAAACTGGAACCTAAAAAGCCAAGAAATGGTTGCAGTCTGGAGCTCTGTCTTAATACTTTTTCATATTACAAAGTATTGTATTACCACACGCATGCTCTACACGTAGTACAGTTTATTCAAAACAGGAGAAATCTACTGTTTCAGGGCCATTTGCTTTGCTAAAAACTTGGTAGCAACTTAAGACAGCTTACAAATGGGCTAGAGAGATAATTACCTGTTCCGTTTACTAACAAGTAGCAGAACTAGAATTGGTAAAAAGGACATTCGTCAGAATGAAAGGTTTTGTAACGTGAATGAGGTTGAAAGCCATTACGCCTTGGTCACACACATTTTAGTACAACAGAAGTACAGTACATTCATGTCCAACAATGAAATGAGGGAGCATTTTCGGTGCAGACTGCAGAACTGTATGGTTGAAAACACAAAACAACTGTCCATAAGACAAATCAAGAAATCGAGTTCGTAGCTGTATATTCTGGTCACTGGAGATGAGAGAACACACGTTTCATAACGCTTTACATCAGTGGTTCTCAACTCCAGGCCTCGGGACCCAAAGTAGTGCTGGTTTTCATTCTAGCCCTATCACTATTGACTCATTTAGACCTGGGACACCTGGTGAATGCAATTAACTGTAAAGTAGAATAGAAAACCAGCAGTAGACTGGGTCCCGAGGCCTTGAGTTGAGGACCACTGCTTTACATAACCATTGCCTGCAGCCCAGATCATTAAATCGACCAGCACAAGGTATTGACATAACGGCGCGAACATTAAATGGATTTCAACGTATCATTGATCCTCGCAACGAGGGAATGTTTAACTTTTGTTGCATACCCTGATACAATTTTAATGACTCTGTACCAGATGTAAGCAAGGCGCCGCCAGCAGTCATCGAAGAGTCTTTACTTTAGCTGGCTAACTAAGCTAGTACGAAAACATAGCCAGCTATCAGGCTAGCTATTTACATTCCGACTAGTTAAAATTACGGAGTTTCCGTTGCCGGGCGAAATGTAAGCGCTTTCAGGAATTTCTTTTACTGCAGTAATGGTAGCCAACCAATTATAGTATAAAATTAATATTAGCTTCTATCTACCTCGAGTAGCAGTTACAATGAATACAGCTAGCTAGGCAACTACTACTAGGCCACTAGTATGACAAAGTATGCTAACGCTAGTACTGCAGTTAACTACAATTATTGACCAGCATAGTACTAGTAGCAGTTTCGTTACGAAAGGATACAATTGGCTGCACCATAACCTTCTGGACCTTCTGTCCTTGTCCCCTGTACGCCATTCTCCTTGTGGGTTTACGCCGTGTTGCCTAAAATGTTTTATTCGCCAGACATATGCACTCGCAGGCCGATATCGGAATCTTCACGTTGTGTGGTTCTCCACAATGGCGCGCTTCCGGATTTCCGTTTACTAAAGAAAATAACTAACCTTTCCTTAACGTTGTTGTGCCCCTACCGGCAGGAGGCAAATAATGCAGATTCCGTCATATACGGTGCTGTAAGGAAATACGTAAACATATTTGGACGTAGATTTGGATAGAAGTATCCATATATGGCATCTGACCGTATACAGTGTGTAAAATCTGAGGTCCTACTGTCTAAACCACAGGCTGTTTCAAATGGTGCTCTTCAAGGTTTGAATCTCTGGTCAACCATATTCTGTATATAAATCAACAATGTTGCACTTGCTGCTTAGTGATTCCCTTTAGTTACCTCTATGCATACAACACTTTTGTTTACGTATGGCCTCATTGTACTGTCTGCTGATCACTCTTCAACATAGATAAAACAAATCAATAACACAATGATCTTCTTGATCTCCAACGATCTACTCCAGTAAAACAAAATGCATGCCCTTCAATTTGAAACTACCACTACTTGCCAGCCAAACATTCTCACATTAGATGTATCTAAGTTAGAGTATGTCAACATCTACAAGTACCTTGGTATTTGATGGGATGATTTACTCCCTTTCCTGACCCACGTCAGCCATTTTTTTATTAGTATGCAACAAGCTGCAAAACATGCTCTTGTAAAAATGACCCGTCCTGGATTTCACAATGTAATTTACAAGCTTGTCGCTAATATTCCCCTCAATAAATTTGATTGTGAATTTGGTTTTATGTTTGATATTCGGAGTTTGCTTGTTAATAGCGCTCCCCAAAACGTCCTACAAAGACGATAGCGATATATATATATATATATATATATATATATATGTATATATATGTATGTGTATATATGTATGTGTATATATATATATGTATATATATATGTATGTATGTATGTATGTATGTATGTATGTATATGTATAAAATCACGTGAAGGTAGAGAGCAAGGTTCACCCTTTGGTTTGTCGGTTTTGTTCCGTTTTCAAAAAACGATTTTACGTTACTTTCAATGGAGGATGAGGCAAAGGGACCGTCTTAAAAGTGCATTCGGCAGAAATCATTGTTTAGACATTTTCTTTCTTCCTGCCAACTTCCATTTTCCCCCACATTTACAATTAAAAAAGGGTGTAATCATTTGTTTATACTAAAAAAAATCAAAGTAATAGGCTAACCCTAAATCATTTTACAGATGATGATATTATCCAAGAAACATATAGCTCTAAATCAATATATACTTTGGTCACTGACCTTACTTGTCCCAATTCCCCCGTTATAATTGCTGTTTTTCCTTCTACTTTAATCTCTCATTCTAAACTGCATTTTTCTAAAAACATATATCAGCTAGAGACGTACAGAAAAGTTTGCTATGTTCCTGTACCTGTCCTTACAAAGGTACACCTCTCATTTTCCCCATTATTTATCTTCATTTTTGTAAAAATGGTTACCTTATTACAACATATAGATGCATTTTACAATAAGTTCGTATCCAGGTGACATGTACCTCTAAAAACAATTATATATCCATCTATGCAATACCTTTTTAATAGCTCATTATCCATATGAGATGGAAATCTACAAACACACCAAAGTGTGGTGTGTTCCTGTACCTATCCTCTCAAATTTACACCTATATTTTACAAGTCAATTTTATGTATATTATATTAAAAATATATGTATCAATACAACTATTGCCAAACATAGATTAACATTTTTGATTATTTCCTATCAAGACATGTACCTCTGAAAACAAATTTATTTTGGTCACTGACCTTCCTTCTCCAGAGTACTGTCCATGGATTTGCCATTTTCAATTTTGTTAATTTTAGCAGCTTTTGTCCTTCTCTACCGCTATTTTTAAAAGCTCGCTATCCATGAGCAACAAATCTACAAACATGGTGTGTTCCTTTACCTTTCCTCTAAAAGGTACACCTCTTATTTTTTCCAAAACAATTCTCTGTATAAAATATACTAACTACAATTTTGTTATTACAACTCAATGACCTAATTCACATCAACATTTGTCAGTAGCTTCCAATCCAGATGACATGTACCTAAAACCACTTGCATTTTGTTCACTGACCTTCCTTGTCAAGGGTACGCCCCTTAGTTTGGTCATTTTCGATTTCGATGAATTTACAGGAATTTCTTTATAAACGACTATTTTTTTAATAGCTCAATATCCATATGAATTAGAGATCTACAAACAAGTGTGTTGTGTTATGGTAACTCTTCTGAAAGGTACACCTTTTTTCCAAATTCATTATCTTGATTTTATTTTAAAATTACATACATTGTTACAACTCTTACCTGATTCACATGAACTATTTTTAATAGCTCCCAATCCAGATGACATGTACCTCTAAAACCACTTGCATTTTGTTCACTGACCTTCCTTGTCAAGAGTACACCCCTTACATTTTCCATTTTCAGTTTCAGTGAATTTACAGGAATTTATCTTTCTGAACAATGATTTTTAAATAGCTGACTATCGATATGACCTGGAGATCTAAATACAAGTTGTGTTCCTTTACCTCTTCTGAAAGGTACACCTCTTATTTTATTAATATTCATTCTGTATTTCATTTTAAAATAAATACACGTTTTATTACAACTCTTACCTAATTTAAATGAAGTTTCTTTAATAGCTTCCCATCCAGATGACCTGTACCACTAAAACCACTTGCAGTTTGTTCACTGACACCTCTTAGATTTGACATTTTCAATATAGTGATTATCAGAATATATCCTTCTATACACTCCTTCTTTATAGCTCTACTAGCATATGAGCTAGAGATCTAAAATAAGCATGGTGCGTTCCTTTCTCTGCTCTGAAATGTACACCTCTTATTTTTTTCCATTTTCATTCTGATTTTCATTTTAAAATTACAACTCTAAGGCCTTTTTGAAATGTTTCATTATCCTTATCAAAAGTATTTTAGTGATACAGTTGCTTTATTTACAAATTTGGACTGTTTACTTCAAATACTTACTGAAATAATTGCTAATGCTAAATCTTATAGGAATAGTATATTTTCATTGATTGATCGATATACAATATTTGCTGTCAAAATGTAAGTACAGTTCAAAACTTCATGTCGGGTATAATGATGGGACATTTTTACTTAATGAATAATATCAAAAATGATGGTATTGAAACATAGTAGTACAAACATATGTTTAATTGTAACTTAACACATACAAATTCACATTATTTTCAGTATTTTCCATAAGTACAACAAAACTTATTCAAATAATTTTAATTTGTCTCCAACACTGTGGCTTTACATCTGTAAGAAGGCTAACATTATTTAAAAATCCAAAAAAAGGTTATCAGACAAAAAAATAGGTGTTCCCAAAGCATTAATTGTTTTTAGCAGTATGTACAACTCCACTTTGTTGCATCAGCAGTGTACCCTTTGTAGTCGTGCGTCGTCATCCCTATGCAGTCTTGGTGAAACCACATTTTACAGTCCTCACATTCAATTTACAGTGAATAAATATTGCTTTAAATGGGCAAATATTCAAGTATGATTTTGATCTTTTTTATTACTTACCCAGCACTTTGTTGTAGGACCTTCTGGGATGTCTTCCTCTCCACACAGGAAACATAATGTTGATCGGCTGTTTATAAAATATTTGCAATAAAATGTTAGAGCTTATTACGTACATAAGCTGACAGCCCTAGTGCACAGTAGCTGTACATGTTTATCAGTTAAATGTCACATTCCTTTGTGATTCTTCCAACATTGGAGGTTACGTTTTGAATTTAGGCAAGCATTGAAGTAATCAATTACAACATTGGTTCAATTTTGGTGCATATTTGGTTCAAAATGCTGCTCTACATTGGACACTCCAGAAACAGAATTGAGTAAGTACATACACCTTCACTTGTCCATGACTCGTTTTAATTTTAAAATTTGCCTTTAAGGCTTATCAAGCATTTTTATCGAAATCAATATATTGTGCATATGAAAAAAAGAATCCAACACATTGATAAACATTATTCATTATCTATATTTGGTTTCAAGCATGCTTTTTAGAGGCTTGTGGTTGAAAGTTACAAAAACAAATATATTTCACCTAGTTATTTCATTCCACTGGGGTAACCTTGGCCATATAATATAATCCCCTCAAAACGGACTGCATAAAAAAAACTAACCGGAGGCATTTAGGATCTCCACTGCAAAGTCCATTCTTAGTTTGCTGATTGCAGTTCTGTCTGTTTCAATGTTGATGTGATCAGGAAGAGTGGGGAGCATCACCATTTGGTTTGTCATCTGCAATATTTTATAGATAGCAACTTTTTGTTTGGTTACAGGGTTTATTTAATATTATGTACTAAAAAGAAAATATGAACTATTTAATATTTATCTTGTATTTCTCTTATTAAAGTACATGAATTAACATAAGTATTGTGAAGGTTGCAAACGATAACTTTATTTGCATACCTCCATTACAAAAACTCCACAACTTGGCCCATCTTTCTGAAGGCTATGTGGAATGGATGTAGGCTGCCACTGTATGTCAACCCAATCCTTTGCTCGGAAGTTCTCTCCTTATGGCGAAGTACTTCCTGAAATATAACATTAAAGGAATTAAATGAATTCCTCTTTTTTATCTAAAACAATGTCCAATTTTATGCATGCAGCACATGTTCACTAATACTCAGTGCACATTTCTTCTTTATAACAGACTTCACAATGTCGGACTTAAATGTGAAAAGGTTTAAACATGGATTAAAGATTGATACATGGGCCTTCCATTGATTTGCTGAAATTCACAAGTAAATTTTTTTATAGCTTTCCTGTAAATTCATTCCTTTAAAAAATGAAAGGAACAGTCAACCATTCCATTCCAATATGAAAGGAACAGTTAACCAATCCATTCTGACAATCATACATTCCTAATATAAATTCAGTGAAGGGTAAATGTTGACATGAAATGTTATTTTGAAATAAAATGTCTTTTTGGATCCAGTATGGATTCAAATAAGGTCTGTGTTTCGTGTAGTCTTTCACCACTTCAGTTTTAGTAACTGTAGATATCTATAGGACAAGATGACATTTCTCAATGTCTTGACCAATATTCACGCAACATTTTTTCCATGACTGAATTGATGCAAATATATTGACAAATTTCATCTTGTCTTGACAAGATTTACATAGTTACCACAACACTGAGATAACTGCGTGATTCAATAGTGATACCTGAATTTCTGGGCAGCATGCTCACCGTCAGTATTCTCATCTTCCCTCTGGATTCAGAACGAAGATCTTTTCATTGGCATTGAGAAGCTAGACAGAGTTTTACAAATGGAGCAGTCATTTTTAGTAATCATAGAGTTTTGCTCATTTAGGTTTGCGGCTATTCATAAGTCCAGTTACTATGCATTGCAGACCAAAAAAATATAAATGACAATACTATAATGAATCATAGTAGTAAATTGCTTATCTTACCACCATCTTCCAATGGCTTCCAGTGTTGAAGAAACTCATTGCTCCCTTGTACTTCTCAAAGTTAACCTGTGTGCATACAATTGACGATTTGACCTACCCTACACCAAATGTATTTAACCTTTCTCAGTCCTTGGCGCCAAATTTGATGGGATGTCCCTCTCAAAATAACTCCGGTGACCTAGTGGTTAAAGTTGTAGATATTGTTATTTGCCCTTTTCAACACTACTTGAAAGTAGGTCTCAATGGTCTACAAAAAGTTAAGACATTTTTAATTCTGCAACTTTAAGTTTGTGTAGCACTCCCATTATATATATATATATATATATATATATATATATATATATCACACACATACACACATACACACTTCACCTGTTCAGTATATAGTGGTAATCTGCAGTTTAGACAACAATAAAACATATCCCTCACCCCTGTTCTGGTAAAAATCTGAAGGATGTATCTGAAGAAATGAAACCAGTAAGATTCACAATCTACGAAATCAACATTACATTTTAGCTTCTGTTTGAAATAATACGTTTTGCTGTTTTGTAATATGAATACAAAATCCATGTACCTTGATGATAAACAAAAGAGAAATGTACACAAATATTTGTAAAGTGCAGTTTGGGCATGAAAGATTTACCTTTCAAATGCATTAATCAACATAAGAACAACTATTTAAAAGCTTTTTTTAAATTGAAAATTACCTCTTCTTTGCTGCAGCCAGTCTTTGAAATTGTTGTTGTTTTTTCTTCTTCACACACTTTTTTGGGCAATTGGAATTTTGGGTGGTCTGGAGTAGTACTCTGATTGGGATTATATTTTTCTTGGCTCTTCCTCTTTGCCCACTGTTCCTCTCCCTGTTCTATTTCAATGGCTCCATGGATTAAAGGCCTCAGCAAAAGCTGGTCTGAAAATTTACCATGAAAGATATGTTCCTTGTAGCGATTTGCAAATTTTTTTGATAAAAGCTGCTGGGTGCAGGGATCTCCTTTTTTGGAGGATTGAACCTTTAACTATTCCCATCCAATTTTCGATGTGGCATTTTGTATCTCTGGTCATTTTTGGTTGCATATGTCTGGCTTGATTTGAAGTTCTTCTCCTTTGTGTCGCATTGTAGGTCTCCTACCATCACCCCACTCCACAATGGGAATAACCCCATGTAGTGTTCAAAAAGGAGTGTCAGGACTTCAGGGAAGAAGAAACTGTTTTGCTCTTAGAAAGGTCATTGGATTCAGATTTTACCTGTTGTGAGACTTGAAGAGAGCAGTGAAGGGTGACCCACCAATAACTGTTTTGAGGGTTGGAAGATGTTGCAAAATTCTTTGTCATTGGATTTCTTGCCTAATCCCTGTGACACAGCTTTGATGATGTGTGCTGCACAAAGGTGAAGAACTGTAAACCTATTTTAAGTCTTTTACCTTTGATAATGTCATCACATTTCCTCAGATAGGATGAAACAGACTGTGTGATGAAAGAGATGGCAATGCTTAGCATCAAGGCCCAACTGAAGTCACATTCAACCTAATTTGCTTTCAAGGTTGTGTGTCTTGACAGTGCAAACAGAAAGTGCTGGAGCCAAGCAGTTATGGATGGAATTGAATGGTTATTTGTCAACATCTCAGCTACGGGTAATGGGGGCATGTGCTTCCCATCCCTTGGTAATGCTAGAGCATAATAAAGCACTCTTTTGGATTGGTTGGTAACCAATTCTTCACCACACCTCTTGTTGCATCCACGTAAAGATTCACTGGCCTTTGGTGGTGGAGGTGCTGAATTAGTATGCCTACACCAGCTTCAGGGTACAGACGCAACCAAAAGGATCTACCTGCAAAAGCTGCCAATACCCTGGAAGGCAATAGTGGCCAGCATCACACTCTTAGTGTTTTTTGAGTGATCATCAGTTCGACAACCACATCATCGTGGAGACTTTTTCATTTGTTGAACTCAGACGATATTACTTTCATAACATTTGAGGCTTTGTGTCAAGTTACCAGTGACAAACTTAGATTTTGGTGTTGTGTTGAGCCTTTGATTATACACAGCTTAAATCCATTTACAAATGTGTAGGAAATCTTCCCTCTTACCACATTTGAAGCTGGACGGAATTTTTTCTCCCACTTGCTGTGTCTAATAACACCTATTCTTCCAACTACTATTTGGACATCTGTGAATATGCTTGGTTTATTTTTCAGTTTTGCAGGATTTAAAGGTGCAGACAGTAGAAACACATATGTAGGGACATCTTTTTCTGTTGTGGATCCGGCTTACATGTTGGTATTTAAATTTGATTGGACAACTAGGGTTCTTTTTACGGAACTGTGTAAAAAAACTTGTCCATGGCTGACGCAACTGAGGTTTCTCTCTCCTGGGACAAATCTTCCTCAATGTTGACTGTTTTATAGTGATTTTGAATGTCTGAGTGGCATAGTCTGATGACAGTTTTGTTTTCTGCTCTTTCCTTTATTTGGACAGTTCTGGTTTCCATTTTTTCTTTCCTCCTCATAATACTCTGAGCTACTGTATGACTCTGTGACACAAGACAGTTGCAAAAATGGATTGGCTTGGATCAGATAGGTCATCAAACTCTGGATGTTGAAGGTTGATCTTGTTTGGCCGGTTGTGTTGTTGTTAACGGCTGCGTTGTTGCTAAGTGATGCTTTGAATCTTGAAGGTGTTTTTGTTGAAGGTGTTGTCGTTAAAGGTTTTTTTGTTGTTGGTGTTGTCGTTAAAGGATTTTTTGTTGTTGGTGTTGTTGTTAAAGGCAGTGTTGTTGTTAAAGGCAGTGTTGTTGAAGCCTGGATGTCTGATGTCTTTGTTGCTGCCGTTAGGCAGCCTGTAGATTTTGTAGCTTTCAGTTTAACATTTTTTTCCCCTGCTATTGAGGATGACAGGATTGTTGTTGGTTTGGTTACTGTTATTGGTTGTTGTAGTGTTTTCTTTCCAATTGCAGGTAAAGGAGATGGAGGTTTTGTGACATTTTCTTGTTGAGTGTCTGTGGTTTGGAGAACTGTCTTTTACACCTCTCCTATTATTGCTCCACACAATCCACAGCCATTTTCTATTTAATCACAAGTCCTCTCCAAACAGTTCTGTGGACACATTTCCCCAAATGTCTGACTTGTATGTTGTTGAATCATCAATTTGTTCCTTTTCCAGGACCTCCACTAGTTTGTCTGGGCCTCCAATTTCATCCCATATATTAGGTCTTTGTAGTACCTTTTTTCCCTTCACTCTTCTTCACTCTAATAGAAAAGGATTAAGCAGAAGTGTTTTTGTAAAGGGCTGGATTGGGGTAAATAACAATATTATGTACTTTTATTACGTATGTCATTCAGGTGTACACAGAGACTATATCATGATGATAACATGTTCACATTGAAACTATAAATTATTATCTTCAAATTATTTATGTTTAGTACAAGTACAATGTATAGGAAGTTACCTTTTATCTTGGAATTTTAAAACAGCTGTCTTTACCATTTTGAAATGAAAGCACTTTCCGTACTTAATTTCCCACTGGAATCGTTTATTGAAATTGGAAAACATGAAAGTACATTAGATCTTTAGATAGGTGCATAAAGTTAAAAAAGAGAAACTGAAGTTTAGATTCAAAATGTTAATAGTCGTTTGCATATTCTTATTTATTTATTCTTTTAATTTTAACCCAGGAACTTAACTGTTAATTTCCTATTTATTTGTCACCTAATGTAAATTAGAATGCAACATATTTCTGGACACTTCTACATAAATTTGGATACTGCCACAGCTATAAATTAATCATAAATTATTTACAAAGACACGAGGAGACAAATATCACATCTGCAAATAAGATAACCTTCCCACATTGTAAATCCTGCCATTATCGCATTTGGAAGATTTACTCAAACATATAGGACTAAACAACAAACGGGTGAAAACAATCAGAACCAAAAGGACAGGCTACGTTACAGAACAACAGCAAAAACTAGACAGAACCAAAAGGACAGTCTACGTTACAGCACAACAGCAAAAACAAAACAGAACAAAAGAGAACCTTACACTGCTGGCTTAATGTCTTCAGCATAAATGTCTTCAGTTGAAATGTTCTTATTAAATGTACAAAATTAACAGTAATTTTGTGGAGATGCATAAATCCTGTGGTTGCTTCTCAACTGAATGATGGCTCAGAAAGCTTTCAGAAGACAGGTGTATGTTCTGTAAATGCACAGGTGTGTGTATAATTACAGAGTTCAAAAGGTCAAAAACACAGCATGAAAGATGTTGGATTCTTTGTTAAAATATATATAATTAAATGTGGGATTGTCTTTGGAAGGGTAAAGGACACTAGACCAGTCTTTATATTTGTAGTAATAGTCTCTGAGTTTTCACAATTACATTCATAACTGGAAATATGTGTTGTGGATGCAGAAAAAGAGATGAGATTTGACTAGCATGCAACAGGCTTTTATTGATTCAATTGTTACATTGTTTGATGGTGACTGGGTCACCAGACACAATTGTTTACACATCCAGAGAGACTAAGGTTAGGTCTCGTCTGACAGGTGTTTCCTTGCTTTGTCACAGATCTTAAACCTGTGAAAAAGTATTACATTTAAAGACACCTGTCAGACGAGATCAGTGTAATTACATGATTTTAATGTGTTTTATGGCCATGTTTGCTCTTGTATTTTCTATGATTAGTTGGATGCTGACTGGGTCATTTTGTCACTAGTCAAAGCAGTTTACACAACCTGAGGGGCAGCTGTTTTACCTCTTGTAACACCCCACTCAAATTTTATCTTGAAATTGTTAGCAGTATAACATTTAATGTAAAGTGTGGTTTAACTTGGATTGATTTATTAACTGTAAGGTCTTTATTTCTGTCCATGTTTGGTCTTTTCTTATTTCACAACAAAAGATTTTCATGATGAGTAGGGCATGTTCCCATTCCTATATTAAAACGTTTTTAAATGTTAATGTGTAGGCGTCATGACAAAAAAATCCACCAAATGTAAAGCAATTGGAGAATTAGATATGAATACCTACTGCAATCAAAATAACTCAAATAGAATTAAACACAGACAAAACAGTGGGGGTGGATGTTGACATCAGAACATTTCCCAACTCCTCCTTTTCAGATTGATGAGTAATTTCTTAAAGCTAAATTAGTCAAAGTTCCTAGGGTCCATCATCACCCACAATCTCAAGTGAGAAGACAACATTGCAGTGATCACTAAGAAGGCAAAGCAAGAGATGCAGCATCTGAAAATAAAGTTAAATCTCACATTCAATTCAAACTCGACTCTATACTATTCATCAATCTCAGGATCCATTCTCATTTTCCTCTGTAACAATCTGGATTGTGTCTGTATCTGCCTGCTGCAGAGGTAAAGTGCAACACATTGTACTGTCCACAGTTAGGGTCCGGAGATTCCACCTGCCATCCATCAAGGCACCTGTATAACCCTTTGGCTAGAAATCGGACAATATCATTACTGAACTTTCCCACCCATGTCACACACTTTTACTGCAAGGCAGTACAGTAGGAATCATCAAATCTGGCCCTCAAAGCCAGTTCCACTCCATTTTGCAACCCTCTAATTAGGGACTTATTTAGACCTGAGACACCAGGAGGGTTCAATTAACAATGAGGTAGAACACAAAACCAGCCGGCTCCAGCCCTCAGAGGGTAAGATTTGATGATCCATGCGTACAGTTTCTAACTGGACAAGTATCAGAATAAACAAATAGTATACAATATACTATTAAGAATGATGTTCTGAGTTTCACATTTACACCTCCCCAGTCAACTGTGACAATACTGTATAAAGAAAAGCTGCAACAGGAAAATCATTTGTAGGTGAGGAATTTTAACATAATAGTGTTTTATTTATTAACATCTATATATTGCATTAACAGCTGGAATCAATTTAAAAATGTCATGTTAATTAAGCCATAACAATATGACCATTGACAGGTAAAGGGAATAACACTGATAATAACACTGATAATTATCATGGCACATGTCAGTGGGTGAGATATATTAGGCAGCATGTGAACATTCTGTCCTCAAAGTGGATGTTTTAGAAGCAGGAAAAATGGGCAAGCGTAAGATCTGAGTGACTTTGACAAGGGCCAAATAGTGATGGCTAGACGACTGGGTCAGAACATCTCCAAAACTGCAGCGCTTTAGGTTGTTCCCGGTCTGCAGTGGTCAGTACCTATCAAAAGTGGTCCAAGGAAGAAAAAGTGGTGAACCAGCGATAGGGTCATGGGCAGCCAAAGCTCATTGATGCACGTGGAGAGCGAAGGCTGGCCCATGTGGTCCGATCGAACAGACGAACTACTGTAGCTCAAATTGCTGAAAAAGTTAATGCTGGTACTGATAGAAAGGTGTGAGAACACAGTGCATCGCAGTTTGGGGGTCGTTTAACCTCCTGCTCCTGAAGGGTCGTTTAACCACTTGACCTGGACCAAGCTGTGCTTGACCACTGGGTTCAGTAGAACACCGCCAGGTCTGTACATGTCCATTGGACAGGTGAGCTGCCCAAGTCGTATTGGAGTCCTGTGTGTCAACACCTTGTTATGCACTTAATTTAATACCTTTTTTTGTAGATGGCAGTGTTGGTTTTCATTCTTTTCCTATATAGTTTGCTTTTGGTTTTTAATTTCCGTCTGTGTGAATTTTTGTAAGTTCCTGTTACTTAGGTAGTAGTGTTGTAATAATGCATATAATTTTAAAATAAAATCAAGATAATGAATTTGGAAAAAAACAAGAGGTGTACCTTTCAGAAGAGAGTTACCGGAACACATCACACTTGTTTGTAGATCTCTAGCTCATATGGATAGTGAGCTATCAAAAAGGATTGTATAGAAGGATACATTCTGATAAAATCAACAAAATATAAAATGGCAAATCTATGGCACCTACTCTAGACAAGGAAGGACATTGAACAAAATGCAGGTGGTTTTAGAGGTACATGTCATCTGGATTGGACGCTATTAAAAATATTTCATGTGAATTAAGGGAATAAGAGTTGTAAAAATAGATGTAGATCTCCAGGTCAGATGGACAGTGAGCTATCAATAAATAGTTGTATAGTAGGAATAGTTGTGATAAAATCAACTAAATTGAAAATAGAAAATCTAAGGGGCGTACACTAGACAAGGAAAGTCAGTGAACAAAATGCAACTGGTTTTAGAGGTATATGACATGTGGATAGGAAGCACTTAAAAAGATTTATGTTAATTAGGTAATAGAGTTGTAATAATGTATGTAATTTCTAAATAAAATCAAGATAATGAATTTGGAAAAAAGAAGAGATGTAGCTTTCAGAAGAGAGGTAAAGGAACACAACACACTTGTTTGTAGATCTCTAAATCATATAGATAGTGAGCTATTAAAAAATAGTCGTTCATAAATATATATTCCTGTAAATTCACCAAAATCGAAAATGACAAAACTAAGGGGTGTACTCTTGACAAGGAAGGTCAGTGAACAAAATGCATGTGGTTTTAGAGGTCCATGTCATCTGGATTGCATGCTATTAAAAAAAGTTCCTGTTACTTAGGTAGTAGAGTTGTAATAATGCATGTAATTTTTAAATAAAATCAATATTATGAATTTGGAAAAAAGAAGAGGTGTACCATTCAGAAGAGAGGAAAAGGTACACAACACATTTGTTTGTAGATCTCTAACTCATGGATAGTGAGCTATTAAAAAATAGTCCTTTAGATAGTCCTTTAGAACGATAAATTCCTGTAAATTCACCAAAATTGAAAATGACAAAAGTACTCTTGACAAGGAAGGTCAGTGAACAAAAGGCAAGTGGTTTTAGAGGTCCATGTCATCTGGATTGGAAGCTATTGAAAATAGTTCATGTGAATTAGGTAATAGAGTTGTAACAATGTATGTAATTTTAAAATAAAATCAAGATTATGAATTTGGAAAAAAGAAGAGGTGTACCTTTCAGAAGAGAGTTACCGGAACACATCCCACTTGTTTGTAGATCTGTAGCTCATATGGATAGTGAGCTATCAAAAAGGATTGTATAGAAGGATACATTCTGATAAAATCAACAAAATATAAAATGGCAAATCTATGGCACGTACTCCAGACAAGGAAGGTCATTGAACAAAATGCAGGTGGTTTTAGAGATATATGTCATCTGGATTGGAAGCTATTAAAATAGTTCATGTGAATTAGGTAATAGAGTTGTAATAATAGATTTTTTAAAACTAAAATCATGATAATGAATTTGGAAAAAATAAGAGGTGTACCTATTAGAAGAGAGGTAAAGGAACACGCCACACTTGTTTGTAGATCTCTACCTCATATGGATAGTGAGCTATTAAAAAACGTATTGTATAGAAGGATTAATTCTCATATAATCACCGAAATGTAAAAGGGCAAATCAAAAGGTCAGTGACCAAAATACAAGTGGTTTTTGGTATATATGTCATCTCTATAGGAATTAAATATATAAACTTCAGCAACAAAAATATATTTAGAAAATTATATGTTTGTTTAATAACACAAAAAGTGTCTGTACCTATGATCTTCCTTTACAGGGGCAGGTATTATAATGTTGGCACAAATAAAATATATATTTTTAGTCACATTCAATTGGCGGTAATTGCAGTTTAATGACGGTCCCTTAACTACTGAACCGACATTCGACGGCGTTTTGCAACATTTTGGGCTCTGCTAAAGGAAAAGTTAGATTTTCTATAAAATCAGAGGGTGTACCTTGCTCTCTAACCTTATCCAATTGTATATATTTCACTGTCGTCTTTGTACGGCTTTTTTTGGAAGAGGTATTGACGATCAAACTCCGAATATCAAACATAAAACCAAATTTACACCGGTATCGTCATCTACTTCGTCATTAAGCGTCCATATCTCCGGAACATATGAAACAATTGAAACGTTTTGTAGAAAAATTACGCAGAAATGCGTAATTTTTCCCCCTCAGAGAAGGAAAAATGTCCTTCTCAGAGAAAGTCTGGATCCTCTCTAGGTTTTCTTCCTCGATTCCAACCCTACAAGTGGGTTTTACGTAGTCACTGTGCATCAATTTATTGTTGTTGCTCGCTCATCTGAGTTTTATGCTGGGTATCTGTGTAAGCCCTTTTTGACAACTGCCGATGTTAAAAGGGGTTACAAAATACATGTGTTTGATTGATAGAGGGCGATGGCTAACGTAAGTCAATCTTATCCAGCTTGACTTAGGTTAGCCACTGACCAATCACATGGTTTTATGTCGAGGGTCCTACTGAAATGTCTTGTTTCACCAAAATTCATCAACCAAAAGCTCGAACTAGAAAAGCTGATAGTAGTTGTGTTGGGTTTTCCGTAACTACGACGTGACACGATGGGCGCAATTGCCAGGTGTTTTTTATACCTCAGAATGAAAAGGTAACGTTGTGAGAACTCTGCACAAATGAATGTCACATCTCACAACTGATTTCACTTGACAAATGTTGTCAGTGAAATAACTTTAATTTGTTTGAGTATATTTGCTTTATTCAACAAAGTTCTATGTAGCACTGCAATGATGTACTGTGAGTGGGTGTGTTTTAGCGCCTTGGAGTGTTTATGGTAATCAAGTGTTTACTTTTAAACCATAAAGAGATATTTTGTCATAAAACATTTTGATAAGTAAATTGAAGAAATGTGGATATAATATGATTAGATATTTGGTTCAAATGATAATTATAAACTTCAGAAAAACATTTAATAACAAGCTCATATTAATTACGCTTTAACGCAACACCATATTTTCTGTACATTGATGTTGAAGTCCAATTTCCATGTGTATCTGCACAATGGACCATTTACATTTTTTGGGATGGATTCTTCTGTCCTCTACTGGCACACATTTGTATTGCAGCATTTTAAAAAGGCAAAAAGTACAATAGGTCACTACTGTAGTTGAGTAAAAAATAATAGTTACTGTTAAAATAACTATCTTGTGCGAATCCAGTATTAATGAATACATAGCCGTCCAGTGACTACCGATGTATAACAGCATTTATATTAATATATTTTTATATTTATATAATTTATACATTTATATAAATACAGAATACGTACTAACACTCTTACTAGGCAATACATTAATGAACCCTGTTTTAAAAATGTTTGTGTCAATCACTACATTTTCCTACAAATCCTTTTTTCATTATCTTGTTACGTTTTACGTAGCTACGTGTCCCTGCACTTTTGACTAGGAAGCCCCTAGTGCGAACCTGCCAACGCCCGGCGCAGAGACACAAATTGAGAGGATACGGTACGGAAAATAACTAATTTTCATAAATTATTTCTTCTAGTAGAGTAAATATGTTGTTATTATATGTCATTACTAGCATGTGAATATCCGCCTATATTTCGGGCGGTTCACTTCACTGGAGATTGAATTGTATATTTTTCATATTCTCATTCAGCAAACAGCATCCGCCTACTACGTTAGCCAATCTTCTGCAAACTAGCTAGCTATTAAAAGGAAGGCTAGTTCAACGCTAATCATGCCTTTTCAATTGAATATGCTAGCTATGTATGTAGTTAGCTAACATCAGCGAAATGAGCTAAATTGGTGCGTTAGTGGTTATAATGTAGCCAGCTACTTAAAAGTAACCATCCAACGATCTGTCAGTGTTCGCATGAAAACGGTCAAGGACTGTAACGGTAATGTTAATCTCTATTTCTTCATAAATGATCGACAAACCTGTTACTCAGCTGTCAGTATAACGCTAGGTTTGCCAGCTTACTACTAGCTAACGTTTGCTAAGAGAATGGCGATGGTTGCTTACTCTGCTGAAAACCGCCAGGGAGGGTACTGTGTTGGGAGGAAACCGATGGCTCTGTACGTAGTCGATTCAAATGTTTTATTCGTTCACGAAATCATGGCTTGTACACATTTGTTAAATGTGGCGGTGCCATGCATGTTATTAATTTAGACCATCGTTTTCTGGACCATTTTCTACTTATATAATTGTCAGAAGTTTGTCAGGTTCAGAGGTGACGGCACAGGAGGTCCCGGAATATTGTGGCGAATCAAAACTCCCAACGTTTTTGCGGTATTACGTGATTACTCTGTTTTAAGATGTACTTAGGTATTTGATAGGGCCAAAGTATGTCCAGTAAGACGAAAAAAATTAAATCATAGTCTTGGATGATGAAAACTATGAAATAGTAGGGACTTTGTATTATCGTTGCAAGTCTACTTATATTTTGAAGATGGACTACTACACACAGACAGGAACATGACTGGACAATACAACTCGCACTCCTAAACTTGCTTTATGTGGGTTTGCTTGTAGTCTGTCCCCATGCTTCTGTGGCCCTAATTACAAATGCGTCTATTTCAGCTATTGTGTTTGATTAATTTCGGTATGCAAAAGTAGAAGTAATCAGCCTAAGCAGAAATATTAGCCTGGGCTGCAGTATGTCCACTAGCCTGCTGTTGATCAGAATTAATTTTTTTCCGGCAAATTACATGCCGTCATCTCACTAATGTTTGAGTGTAAGTGACGTGTGCTTGGTAAAAATGTAGAGGAAAGTATGTATGATTTTGTCCGGTCCACGTGATTTTTGAGAGTAAGATTTGTCAAGATGCACAACTTTTCTTAAGCAAAGCACATTGACAAGACGTCTCTGATAGGTAGCATATTAAAGCTACCTTTTAAATTTGGAACATTTATTACATCCATACAGTATAACTCTAAAACCCGCCTTCCAACCCCCCAACCATTTTTAAAACCAATTTCTAGGTTATTTTCCAAGACTGAAAGACTCATAAGTTACCTTACTTTGTGGGTCACGAACATTTGCGTCTTTCATTGCCACCTCATGCGGGACAGAGCGCAGAGTGGCACAGTATAGGCTGTACGGCCCATACAAAAGCTCTACCTTGCAATACAGTTACACGTCTTTACATTTTTGGCTTGAAATGGTTTTTTTTCTCAAATTGAATACTCTGCTTTTTAAATATGTAGAAATTTGACTGATTTGAAGTTAATAAATGCTATTTCCCATTATGTTACCGTATAGCTGTTTCGAATTTAACGGGAAACGGGGTACAATAAATTGAAGGCAAACAAGGATGCAGTCAGTGTTCCATTACAGACCTGAATAAAATAGATTGAATAATAAGTCTATCACTGACAAATCACACATAGTAAATTATGAAAACCGTTGTGAGTCCTAGTCTCCTCCATCTTTAAATTTTTTACAACACTGAAAGATGGAGACTGCAGTGCTCAGCACCGTCTTTCTAGAACAAGTGTCTATTTTTTCCCCATAGAGCTCTGTATTAGTTTGGTGGCATGCTGTAAGTAGCTTGTTGAAATGAAAAATCTTCTCAAATGTATTGTTGATTTGTTCATCACAGGCACTGTGTAGCATCCTTCCTCTAAACAATAAAAATACTTGTCTCCTCTTAGTCTTCCCTTACTTAACGAAACCGGTATAATACTAGCTAGTACAGGGTGGTTTAGGGTGGGATGGATAGTACTGTGAGTGTCTAAAGTGAATATAAGGAGATTACAAGTCAATGCAAACTGATAGACGGACCGGCAAGAAAGTTCAATTGGGAAAATGTCAGGCACTCTGATTCATTTTGTAGAAAAATATTGTTTGAAACATTGGCTTAAAACATGAAGTGCAGATGTCTACCGGTCATTTTTGCTTGTTTTTATGCTAGTAGCACAGTAATAATCTTGCATATTGCCCCTTTAATACAACAGTTGCTGTAGTGCCACTGAAACTGGTGGGCTAGTTGTGTGCGTGGAGTTAGTTTACAGTTCAGTATGCTAATTAAGCGTTCCCCAACATTGCTGATTTGATGGATAATAAGGCTCACAAACTTAGTGCAAAATGCATCCCCAGTCAACCTGAATTTATTGAATTATGGGATTATCCATCATTTTCCTTTCATCTGTGTATTTCAGACTATGCTTCAGCTGTTTTTAAAGCTGCATGTTATAAGATTCTCAGCAGTGACTTGCTTTTTTGTTTTTACTTGATAGTAATCAACAGATTATTCGATAAAAATAGTTGTTAGTTGCAGCCCCTCAATGCACACACAAATGCACTTCACACGTTTCTTGTTAGCAATGCTAGCTTCTGCACTGCATCAGTCCTAAAATCTGCCCTATGGCAGGGGACAATGTTACATTAGCATTTTAGTCATTTAGCAGACAGTCTTAACCAGCCCTACCTTTGCTATAAGCTCTGAGATGCTCCACTTTTACCAGTTTGCTTAAATGTCCTGTCATGAGACAAGGCATTTATTAAGTCATTATACAGCTTTGACATCGTCTCATAAGAAGCACTACCAGAGAATTATGGAACATGTTTTTTTGAGACAAAACAATACTGTATTAATCTCTATCAAATTTCTTGCAGTATGTTTCTGATCCTTTTATCGCCCAGCCCTACATATAATCTGGGAATTAAGTAGGATGTTGCTACATGCAACAGATCAAAGACTGAACACTTACAAGCCTGTATCACCCTAAGTTTTCTCTAAAACTAGTGTGCCGTCTCTGGTAATATTTAAATTATAAATATTTTGTTAGTCTTTTATAGCATATTATCTAGTGAGGATTTTACACCGCAACCAGAGTGGAGTTTAGTGGGCCGAAATCCCACTAATCATTCACGGTGCAGTCCTAGCTTAAATTCCTTACATGCTCAAAGGGGAAAAAAACAGCTGCTCCATCAATTGTTTTGTTTAAAAGGGGATGCACTGCTCCCTGTTGTAGACAGAGCTCAAACTTCTCATACTATTCTGTATCCAACCTCGCTGATTAGATCCATATAAAACGTAATACTTCTACCCAGGGCCATCGTCAGGAATCCTGTGCCCCCTCACTTGTACACAACATTACCACGATCAGCTTGAAAGATCTAGTTTTTCGTTTAGGTAGTGTTGTGATGGCGATAGTGTATCCACATGGCTTCTCTTTGGAATATTTTTTTTGTCTAGATCACCTCCACGTAAGGGGTCAACTTTTTCTGTCCAGATGCGTCGCAGTACTGTAATGGAGTATTTTTGTTCAATATAGTGTCTTGTTACTGGGGAGGTAATATTGTGATGTCTAATGTCTGCTTTGTGTTCTCCAGGATGTTTTCAAAGGGTGTGATGAGTTTTTCACAAGAACAAATTCAACAAATACCTACTTTTGTAGTGTCTGTTGTACATGATTGTATTTCATATGTCCTAGATGCTTATCAGCACTTGAAGTTTAAACACTTGGTTATGTTGTTACATGCATCACATGATCTACAAGGAAAACATACTTTTACAAACACGTAATTACTCTCTATCTGGTTTCACTAAGCGGTTAGATGTTTTTCGATTGTTTATATGTGAGTCAAGGTGGATTCTTAAATGCGGTTTTGAAAGTTTGATTATAGTATGTGCCAGTGTTTGTTTACAGTAGACTTAATGCTTGAACATCTATCCTTGAAAGCGAGAACACATATGATGCCATACAGATATGGTCCTATTGATGTTAAATGTGGAAAGGTTTCTTGGCTGAATATTATGATAGATTTGATTTTACTTTTGTATTGGTGTTGTGAGTTAAAACTGTATGCTTCCATATAGAGCTGCAACTAACAACAATTTTAATTGTTATTGCGATTAATTGGATTAAAAAATTATAATGGAATTATATATTAAATTATTGTTTTTCCCTCATCTGACAAAATAAAAAAAACTTGTGATAGCAGTAATAAAACAAATGGAAAACAGTTTTTATGAAGTGCGTATAGCAGGAGCAGATGTTTGGCTCAGCTTTTTTACTCTTAATAATGAAAGGTGCAATTGTAAACTGTTTTGATGAATAATAAACAACGCAGTGTAAAATAGTATGCTAAAATAACACTAAATGGCATGCTTTACGTTATGTTAGAATTCACCCAAGATTGCATTGTAAGGAGGTGTAAGGAAAGGTAAGACATTGCGGAGATTCTTATGACAGGCAGAGTTTAAAAAAAAGCCTGAAAAGAAATAGCCTGATGTACACGGACAACATATCTGTAATTCTATAAAGCAAACTTGACTGGGGAGACGTGGAAGTTTCTATGAACCTGATGGTATGATCCATCACATAATGATGTGGGGGATGCTTAGCATGCTCAACTGTGAACCAACTCCATATGCACAAGTAGCCCACCCGTTCGTTTTTTTTCAACTCCATACGCACAAGTAGCCCACCAGTTCAGTGTTTTTTTTTTTCAACTCCAAACGCGCAAATAGCACACCGATATTGATTTTTGCTGATTAGGTGTTACAGCCCAACTTCCATATGTAGTCTTCTATAAACCCATTGACTACTGCTGCATTGAGACGGGGTGTACCGTTTTGGTAGGCTCAACCGAAAAACAAGTCTGTGATTGTACCTCAAAAAGAATCTTGTTGCCCTGCACTTGCATGTGTAAATGTGGTAACCCTTATGTCTCGGGGTACTGGAGCCGAACTGGAACAGAGGACTGCTGCGCCAACATGTTGAAAGGTGCCCTGAGGCAGGTCGTTCTCCTCCTTGACCCACTCTGTTCAGATACTCTGGTAACAACAGCATAGTCTGCGCAGTGATAAAGGATTGAGGGTTTCTTTCCTAATGTCATACCTACTGCAATTTCTTTTTAAATTTTAATGGTTCAGATCATTTTGGAAAAACAACGTCTTTACAACTAGACATAGAAACTATTAACATAATTGGCATGGACGTGAATGTTATTTTTGTATTGGGGATGAGTGTTAACGTTGGCGCCGGTTCAAGCTGTTAAGCACAGTAACACACAATTACCATGCTAGCTGAGCTAACGACCTTGCTGGCTACGTGCATGACTTCAGGATCATGATGGTAGCGAGGTAGCCTGCCACCATCATTAATGGAACATTTGATAATGAGAGTACTGCTTTTTTGGGTGAAATGTGCTTTTCAGTCTTTACTTCCAATGCGCTGGCTGTGTCTAGTCATACAGATTGACTTCAGAGCTGGGTTATGTTCACTGAACATCTTGGGGTGCATGCTTTTGGCATCCATCCGGAAAGGCAGAAGAAAATTGTTTGGACTCTAAAAATATTTAAAAACTGAAACACAGAACAGTATAATGTTTATTTATCAAACATTTTAGTGGCCTTATATGCACCAAGGTTATTTAGCAGGGCGTTCCATGAGTAGGGAGCATAGTTGTCAGAAGCAGTTCTACCATACTATTAATAAGCCTGTGGTATTTATCCCAAGGAATAGTCTGTCTTGAGCACATGCTAACCACTGGTTTCCCCCAAACCAATTATGGTAAGATGGTACAATGGTTTCTGCAGTACAGCCTTCAACAAAGAATTCTATAAAATCTTCAGATTCTTCACCTACTCAGCAGAATGTCATCTAAAATAATCCCAATTTATTTGTAAGGTACAAATACTTGAGATTGTGTAGACTCTGAGTAAATCTTTGGGTCATACCAGACGCTTGCTGTTATTAGAGATAAAACATCTGTTTAAAGAAAGGGGTAGAATTGTCACATCCTAAATAGTTCCTGAACAGCATTGGTGTACTTGTATGCCAGGACTAAGCATGAATGCTAGCTATACGAAATGGGATTTTACATAATAGGGTCCCCTGGAAAAAACAATCAACTCTCTGGATTCTATACTGTCCTGTCTGGCTTCTGGTTTTTCATTTGTTCACATGCTCCACCAGTGAAGAAAACATGCGCTGAATGTGATGGGTACATCAGCTGATTTGCATTGATTTTTATTGCTGGTTGATTGTTGAGGGTTCTATAAGAGCTGCTTATTTAACATAATTAATTACTTAAGTCAAATCATAAGAGGGAGTAGGCATGTTGGTTTGACTGAGCAGTTTACCACAAGCATTTTTGAAGTTAACCTTCAGCTACATAACTGTGGGTCATAGATGTAAAACAAAAAGATGATGTTTAATTTTATCCTGCACAATTTGAATGAATCGAATTAATTGACACCATCTCACAATGTCTTGTAATGTAGTTTGTGAAACAATTCTGACGTAAATGCGGTTTTCACGTGCTCCGCCACAAAATCTCATGTTGCATTTTCCTGTGCTGCGCTCCAGTTGTGCTCCTAAACGTATTTGTGTGCTTTTTCAACTTAGGAGCATGTGTTCCTTGTCAAAAACGCGAGTGTAAAGCCCTGCTGTACTGCATATATCTGATGACAAAAGCCTAATGTATAACAAACACAGCCTACAGTATACAATAGGCCTCAATCTTCAATGGATTATTTCCGCCTAGAACTATGTAAACAGTTCTTTTACCCAGTGATAATCAACCTGAAATATATTGTGTGCAAATTTAAGTGTGAACCTACTTTAATATTTTGGGGAGTAGTTGAAATGAGCATGAAACCTTGACAGACATTAAGATACTGTTTTTTTTTGCTAACACATTTGACTGGGACTTTTCCTGAAATTCATTTTTTGTACTGGATTTTTGTAGAATGTTGACTCGTGGTCATACAACATCATTTTTCTCTGAGGAGTTTGTTTCATAATATATGTGAAATGTCTTTGAATAATTCCCCTTTGTTCATCTGTCAATGAGCCTTGTGGGGTAGAATGCTTGTTTTAACAAATGGGGAGATGTGGGACCTGCAGCGAGGTGACAGTCATACATAGAACCAGGTTCTCTGAAGGCCTGGCAATGTAGCTGTTCTTTAAATTGTGTGAGCATTAAAAAGAACAAATTACATGTAGGCATGTGTGTAATTGTGTTCTGCAACACATGGGCACACAGTGCTACTTGTCTAGTTTGTGTGAAATGCTGTCATCATTACTTCTCCATCTTGTCATGTGCTTAAGTGGATTTTTCTACCAGACAATCTGGCCTGCAGCCGATTATTTTAGCCAGCTATAGCTATCTAATGGAATCCTTCTGCATCGTATCGGACACAAAATCAGCTGTGCTCTACATGTGAGGGACCTATAGATACGATGTGTGTTGGGCTACTTGTGGTCCTGTATTGCTGTTCAATACTGCGATGGTACTATCTGTGATTCACTCTAGATAAGTGTTTGCTAAATGACAAATGTAAATATGTTGCAAATGTTATAAATTATTCCAAACATTGATTAAAAATAACCAGAAGTGCCACGACAGTATAGCCAGAAGTACAAGGACAACGTGGCTGTAATTCAGTAAGTTGAGGTTGACTGGGGAGGCACTGACACTGATGGTCGGATTCATCAGTAACGTGGGGAATGCTTAGACACTTGTTCTGGACTTTTACGGTGCTGGGCACTGCCGTCCCCATCTTTCAGTGTTTTTATTTCTTCATCTGCTCCGTCTTACCCGACTAATCGATAATGGAATTTGTTGACAACTGTTTTTATCTCTGTTATCGATGGCCCTGTTTATGAGCTGCTGCTGTGTGCTCAATGGTTTGACCCATTTCGAGACGCCCGGCAGACCTTGTGAGGACCCGTGGAAGCCACATGACATAGGCCATGGTCAGTGAGTGGATTTGTGAGTTCCAAGCTGTGTGTAGAAGTACCTGTGTGTGCGCTGACTTGCCTGTGCTTTGCTACGCGGCTAAACAGATGACGTTATGCCTCTGACCTATTGTCGACCCTCACTGGAGGGGGAGGGGAAGACTGGTCGGTGAGTGGAGGGAGGGCAATAGAGTGATGGTCAGAGAAGGGGTTGTAAAGGGTCATCTGCGTTTCAGGCTAGAGAACAGGCTGGCTCTCAGATCTGTGCAGCTCAGTAGACACCAGGCCATCTATCTCTGTGATTGGTGTCCAGTAGTCTGCACTACAGTGCATGTATGGGTGTGTCCCACGTTTCCTCGGAAGATGATATCTGACAATTTACATTCTCACCTGTTCACCCTATTTTTTTTTTTGATTTGCATCTTCGATACAAATCTCACAAGTCTCATCTCATATATCCAGTGTATGCCGTAGGATATTCTGATATTAGTGCATCGCTACCTTCAACAGTATTTAAATGTATGCACTAACAAAAGAAGAACATCTACAATGTGATGAGTTGTTTGCAAATTCTACTTTTTATGGGTTAAAATCATGTTGCTGCTCTTGCCATTATAATTGGATGCTCACAATAATAGTCTATAGACTTTAATATAGGGACATTTGGTGTCTGGTACCTCACAGCCGGCTGTATCAATGCACCGCTCTCTCCCCTTCATGGTGCGTGCACTCTGTCCGCTCGCTAGAGCTACAAAGAGGCACTCTCATTCATTTCCAACGAGAGCCAGCGAATCACGGCGATAGCGGGCGGAGCTACTCTCGGAGACAATATCTCACAGCGACAGTTGAGATGTTCAACTTTATGCTAATTTCCAGCGAGCGGGTGAACGGAGTTCGGCGACTACCAATGGCAGGGCAGATGTTCTCTGCATCTTGAGAAGTCCCTTCTCTTTTCTACTAGTTAGCTAAAAACTCACTCGCTAGCTAAAATAAATTGAGAGAGAAACTTATAATTGTTGTGTCCGTTTTCCCCATTATTTATGATGCTTCTCTGGCTTCATGCAGCGATATAATTCAAAAAAATGGATGCATGGAAGTTTTTGGAGATCGTTGGGATCACGGGTGAGTGATACATGCATAACTTAAAATGAAGTAAATTGCTATTTTAACCTTGACAACTCATTGACTTGGCATTGTCTTAATACATTTTTAGTAGTAGAGTCACGCAAATACTAAATACTGATTACTATTTGCAGAGATGTTTCCCCTATACTGGTTGACTGGTTGTTGCTGGCATAAATTGGGAAGATACGCCCTGCCGGTGCGGGCAGTGTGCACGCTAGTTTCGGCTCAGCGACAGCTCGCCGGAGATTGAGCGATTTCCGAGTAGAGCAAGCGGACTGTGTGCACGTAACAGGGGCGTCGCTAGGATCACAATACATTCGGGGCTTAGCCCACCCTCCTGCCCCGCCCGGGACAGAAAGTACAGGGTTTTGAATGTACATGTGGAAAATTCCTATGTACACGCTAGCGGCCTACACGTCTGCATTGTCATAATGTGCGATCGCAATTTTTTGGGGGGGTCAGTTTGAGATCCGGGGCTATTCATAAAAGACCCGGGGCTAAAGCCCCGGACGCCCAGGCCTAACGACGCCACTGGCATCACCCAGCAAAACCCTCACATCTGTCATCTAACTGTCACCCAATAGCAGGCTTTTCCCTGCAGAGTAATTTTGGCGCCCCCCAAAGAGTTTTTAACGAGCGCCAAAATAAGAATTGAAAAAAAATAATTTCAAATCCTCTCCGAATGTGTTTAATAGCAATTTATCAAACAACTGTTGAACAAGTAGAACATAAACCTTAGGCTAATAAGATCCTGTAACCTTTTCCCATGTCAGTTATTTAGTTTTTTTTTTAGTTCCTGTTAATACTTTCCACTTAAGCGTACCACCGCATGTGTAGTCACGTGACAACGCCCCGTCCAGTCAGCGGCATGGAAGCAACATGGAGCCTGGAGGAGAACGCAAACGCCGAGTCAACTGTGCAACTTGTACCAAATAAAAACGCAGTGTCTGTCGTTTGGACACATTCTGGCTTGAGTAAAGACGACACCTAACAAAATTATGTCAAATGTAAACACTGCAGAAAAACAGTTCCAGCGACCAAAGATAATACCACCAATCTGTTTCAACACTTGGAGCACAATCATGTTACCAAATATGAACAGTGCATGACTCAAAAAAGAGAGAGACTGAAAAGCCCAGCAAAAAGTGCCTCCACAAAGCAGGTGTCGATAACAAGCATTTCCAAATGCTCCACATTATGAAAAGGATTCAAGAAGATGGAAGAAATAACTGACGCCATTTGTTACTACATCACGAAGGATATGGCTCCCATGGCTACAGTGGAGCGCAGTGGGTTTAAACACCTCGTTAAAACTCTCGATACACTGTGCCATCGTGACCATATTTTTTCTAAACTGCGCTGCCCAACATGTACAAAACATGTCGTAAAAAGGTAGCTGCTAAACTGAAGTCTATTTAGCACTTTGCAGCCACATCTGATCTCTGGTCAAGTAGGACGATGGACGCATACTTGAGCCTTACTTTGCACTACATTGACGATGAATGGAAGAGAGGCTTTCTGCGTGGGAACTCACGTTAGAGAACCTCGTGGCCGTAACGACAGACACCGGCGCTAATGTTGTCAAAGCTGCGCAGCTCAATGGATGGACACGGCAGCAGTGTTTTGGACACATGCTGCACCTTGCAATCGGTAATTGCACATCAGCTTAACAGACACAATGCTATAAAACATTCCGTAATCTAATTGGAGATATCTAGGTGGTGACTGGCCGATATTCTTTGTGTTTGTAGGTTATGTGTCATAAACGATAATGTCTGTTTTTATATGACTTTCATTCTTTTCTTTTCTGTGCTGATGTTCTTGTTAAGCACTTTGTGTTTAAAAAGGTGCTATATAAATAATATTTTACTTGAGCATACTAAATAAAAACTGTAACAACAATAAAAAAAACTGTTCATATAGCACCTTAATGTTACAATGTGCTTGATGTTACAATGTAAACTTCACATTACAAAACAAAGCAAAAAAAACAAAAATCAAAGTAATCATTCAATTAATCAAGATTTTGATTTTAGGGCATATCGTCCAGTCCTATAGACTACCATGGCCTTGTCAGGTCCTTTTATTTAGTTAAAAAGGAGAGTGAAATGCTCTGAAGCAGGATGTGACTGCTGCAATTGACTGCCTCTCTCAACCCCACGCCCCTGTTCCCACAAACTTACTCCCCTCCCCCCTTCCAATGTTGTAATAAAAATATTTTTTTAACCAGTTTTTTTAATGAGGTTTCATTTATTCAAGTATGATAAAAATGTCTCAAATGGTCAGAAACAACAAGAAAATGCATAGATGTCTGTCATAAGGTAACGCATTGCCTTAACTGTACAAGGACTGATCATACTTACTGTCATGCGTAGTCACCCCCCAAAGGCCCATTCTGTGCCAGGAAAAACCCTGAATAGTCCATCCAAATGTTACATGGTTCATTCATACACGTTAATCTGTTAGAGTTGTGTAGACAGTTTTGATGTTTCTAGTGGGGTATAGAAATTGGAGAATGGCTGTTTCTCTGAACCTCGGGTAGTGGGCTCCAGGCTGTTTCTCTCCACAGTCAGACTGTTTTCACATGATTAACACAGGGCCTGAGTGGGCAGAGTTTTGTAACCTCTTTTTTAAAAAAAATACCCCAAAAAAAACACGTGAAGTTAAACAGCAGTGGCCTACTTCACGTCTAGAGCTGGGCGATATGGACAGAAATGTAGCCTACATACTTCAGTTGATGCGATAACAAACAAATAGAACAAGTTTTATGAACAAGATCTAACAGATTGCGGTTTGCAAAAACAATTTCATATGATAGCTAAATGATTTAAAATGCATTAACAGATTCCTATGCCACCAGTTTTATGAGTGACAAATAAATCAACAGTCTGTTTGAAATGTCTCTGCATATGCAAATTAGTTGTTTTATCTATGTAATTAGTTTAAATATGAATATTGATTGTAAAGCCAGTGGGTGGTTGCTTTGTAAAAAACTCCCTGTTGGTTTATGTGCCTGTGTGTGTGAGTTCAGAAAGCTCCATGAAGGACGTGTTGCTTGGCAGACTGCATGGTTTTCCAATTCCAGCAATTCCTGAATAAGCAAGAAAGGAAATTGGCCGTTTCCTCATTTAACTACTTGACTGTGTGTATTTTGAAATACAGATTTTGGCCTTTACATATTCACATTTCTAAGTTGTTACAGCAATGTAGTTCTGTGTTTTCAGTCTACCAGATTTCTTAGCGTTTGGCAATGGCTCACGGGACTTGTTTTGGTGCTCAACTGTCCCCCTGTGTTTTTGACCAAGTGGAAAGTCTAATGAAAATATATGAAACAGTTGATGTCCATGGAGTGATATAGAATTCTATAATCTAATAAATGTAGAATGCTGATTTGGACACTTTGACAGGTGTTTTTTGGTGGTCTTGTTTCAAGTCAGATTGATTGCAGACTTTCCGTTTGTCAGTCAGTAATGCTGTGTAAATAGGGGTGCTGCAACCACCGCGCCCCCGCAGAACCACTGTGGGGAACGGAAAACAACCGACACAACCGCAGTTGATTTTATTTACTTGAATACTTCATAAATGATCGCGTTATGCTTTCCACTTCATTGTTAAGTAAAATAACTGACTGTTGTCTGACGTTGTCTAATGTAAAGAATCAATTCAAACAATGCTTTAACAGTTTCATAATCTCTGGTTAAATAGCTCTGCAGTGAGTAGATGCAGACAGATTCACACTCTTCAAGGGGCAGTTTGGGTGGATTGAGGGTGGATTGTCGGTGAATTGAGGGTGATTTTGTTGTATTCGTTTTAGGCTCTAGGCCTGGACCTTTTGTGTAGGCCTTGCCTATTTATAATACCAGAGGGATTTTATTACCCACTTTGAAACGATAAACAACATTAGAACGTAGGTACTTAGTATAATGTAATGGTAAGATAAGTGAACATAATATTAATATAATAAATAATAATATAAGGTGCTATCTGGTATAGCCTGTTTTTTTCTCGTCCCTGAAGACAAAACAGTGGGGATATGGTTTTAGTAGCTGAACCGAATGTTACGTCACCCATTTGGGCACATTTTGGTTGGAGAATGGAGAACATTGTAACACGACTTCCTCTCTGAAACCAGACATTTTTCTCCTTGCACGGAACGTTGATGAAAGCGCATTCTTTATCAGTAGGCTTAATGCCATATGGTAGCATTCTTATAGATGTTCTTGTTTGCTTTGGCGATTTATTCAGCATTTCCTTTTTATATTTAGCAATATTTTGCATTTTTATTGGGGGCCATTTGTTCTCTATTTGGCAATGAATATAATTTGTTACATCTGTGTTTTCTCATGTGAATAATAATAACGTGAAATATTGTCCCATGAGTCTTTCAGATGTGGTGTGTCTGGACAAACACATGGTGCACACAAATGCTAGGCAATGATGACATCATCAGACATACATTTTAAATTAGGCAGCGCTAATGTGACGAGTGTCGGCTCAACACCCAGGATCGAAAAGGAATCCTTAGACATCACATAATGTCATCATGGACTCACTGGTCAGCATAACGCAAACATGATGAACATTCAGGCCTTTCCGACTGCTACAAAAGTGTGTTTATTATCAAACTAGCAGACAATCTTCATTTGAAGCTCATTAAATATAGACTAATCTGCTACACGTGCACAGGTCTGGTTTTGTTTTCACTAGTAACAGCCTTAAAATGACTGTACCATCAAAGTTCCAGCATCTCATAGTTTCCTCATTTCAGTGTGTCAGTTTCCTTGAGGGTGGTACTGTACTTGTCATTAGTACAGGTATACAGTCATCACCTCAGAGTTACTGTCAAACCGTAAGAACAGAATGAAGGTGGTGAATGCATTTTAAACAACAGAGTTCCTTCTCAGGGGGCTCATTACATCCTGTGGCTGTTTGAGACAACTGTTTTGACCCACAGCTGTACCTGGTCCTGTATCACATTGTGCCCCTCGCTAATCCGTCTCTCCGTCTGTCTCCCTGTCCTCTCTCCCTCTAGATCTTGAATGAGTAGAGAGGATTGTAAAGCACAGCTATGCAGACGATCAAATGTGTTGTGGTGGGAGATGGAGCTGTGGGTAAAACCTGTCTGCTCATCTCCTACACCACAAACAAGTTCCCCTCTGAATATGTACCCACGGTAAGTCCCCTGCACCCCAGCCCCGACACGCACTCTGTATCCATGACTACAGCAAAATCCCTTCAGTAACCACATTAATGTGTAAACGTCAGTGTAAAACCAGGACTAAACCTGTCTGTGTGCTAGTTTACAGGTAACTTTTTCCTCCTAACTGTAAACCTGACCTTTTCTCTATTCCCAATTTCTTAAGCCTACAAAAGCATTTTGGAAATTCCAACCCTAAGCAAAAATGTACTGTAGTGTGCCAATGCATTGGTGAATGTTTGGTGTGTCTGTTGCAGGTGTTTGACAACTATGCTGTAACTGTGATGATAGGAGGGGAGCCCTACACACTGGGCTTGTTTGACACCGCAGGTACAGTGGGCTCACCACCTCTAATGTGTGAATGTCATATTAGAAGATCTTTTCCTTACACAAAATTGGTTCTTCATCGCTTTAATCATATAGTGTTCTTTTACATCGCACATTTGGTTTGGTAAACTAATACATACATTAATTAGGAGAGGGTTTTGTTTACTGAATTTAAGCGTAGTCTTGCCCATTTTATTTACCATTAGTGATTACCGGCCAATCAGTCCGATCTTAGTGGTGACGTCACACACAATACATTACTCAACTTGATAAAAAAAGAAGTTGTCTTTGTTTGAGTAGCCCAGAAAAACGTCAGTTTTTCCGTGATAGTTCCTCGTTTCCCCTTAGAAAGAAAACAATAGCTCTGAAGTCAACTCATGGTCTGTATCCCTGTACCAACGTCGCCTTTTTCCGAAGACTTTTTATGAGCCAGTTTTATCTGTGATGTATGGTAGGATATATACTGGTTTTCTTTAAATCCTAAATGCTGATTGGCTGATAGCTGTGATATATGACACTATACCATGGGTATGGCAGTTTTCACTTCAGGCCCCTGAGTGTTGCAGTGGAAGTAGCTGCTTCATTCCTGCTTGTTGATTGACCCAGGTGTCCCGCATAGGGAGGTGCAATTGGCCAGCACCGTCTGGGATTGGGGGGGTGGGTTAGTAATCACAATTGTTTGCCTTGCCTCGTCACCTTCTACCGACTCCTTGTGGTACCCTGTGAGCTCAGTTGTTTTTTTTCCCGGCACGTAAGGTTGTCCGTAAGTAGCCTACATGATACATTCTGTTTCCATTCCAATGCTCTGAGGTGTTCCCTCAATGGGCCATGCCCTACCTCTGATGGTACTTGGAGTATTTTTGGATCTATTTCTGTTAAATGTATATTCATCATCATTAAAAAGGCCTGAAGACACACAAGCTGGATTATATTTTAAAGCTTAATATCACCAAAATTGTACATTCCTAATGAATAATATGCATTCCATTTCTTATGAGCAGACAGTGGCTAAAGCTTGATTTACCATGTTTATAAATAGTTTTACCCTTTAAATAAATGATATGTTGAACGGAGTTGGATTTATTAAAAACAAAGTTGTTTTATTAATAGGAAACTATGTATTAATCTATACATGACTGTTTATAAACAATGATTATCTTTCTGGTTTAATTGCTAGTCTATCACTTTGTGGTATTTTGGTGTGTGGTGTTATGGTACGGAGCAGTAGCGTCATACTGAACCTGCGATGTTGACAACGTGTGTGTGTGTGTGCGTGTGCGTGCACCGTTGTTGTGGGTTCTCTGCAGGTCAGGAGGACTATGACAGGTTACGACCTCTGAGTTATCCCCAGACCGACGTCTTCCTCGTTTGTTTCTCTGTCGTATCCCCCTCCTCCTTTGAAAACGTCAAAGAAAAGGTGGGCCCTCCTTTCCATGTGCTTTTCCATCTCCTCCATCCACTCTTCCAGTCTCCTCCCCAAGTCCCTCTGACGCTCTTCACCTGTGTGTTCCAGTGGGTACCGGAGATCACCCACCACTGTCCGAAGACCCCGTTCCTGTTGGTGGGGACTCAGATAGATCTGCGGGACGACCCCTCCACTATAGAGAAGCTGGCCAAGAACAAGCAGAAGCCCATCACTCCTGAGACGGCAGAGAAATTGGCCCGAGACCTCAAGGCTGTGAAATACGTTGAATGCTCAGCTCTCACACAGGTAAGAGCACACCAGTCACCGGCATACATACGGAAACACAGCATGACACACACAGGCCATAGAGAGCTAAGTGTTATGTGGAGTTCATCTGGCATGACAACCAAGGAAGTGGAGGGAGAGAGTCCTCTGGGGAGACTGCCGGTCCCCAGTGTCCTCTGGGGAGACTGCCGGTCCCCAGTGTCCTCTGGGGAGACTGCCGGTCCCCAGTGTCCTCTGGGGAGACTGCCGGTCCCCAGTGTCCTCTGGGGAGACTGCCGGTCCCCAGTGTCCTCTGTTCAGTGTGTGCTCCTGGTAGTGGTTGTTTGGTCTTTACAGCCCAGGGGTACCAGGACCCACGAACCGCAGCAGTCCCATTCTGACTGTCCACTAATCAACAGAAACAGATGAGATGTCAGTATGTGTGCTGTTTGGCCATATAAGTATAGATCCACACGTTTGGCCTGGACTTGCTCTTAAGTGTTTATCATAATTTTCAATCATTGGTCAAACAGTATGTTGCTATATTTACAGGATGTCCTTGTAATCATCCAGTAGAGTTGATTACAGATGGATGTTCATTCCTAATTGGGAAACAGAAACAGCACACGGCCATCTTGTTTCTAACTCGGGGAGACTAGGGCTGTTGCTGTACTGTAGTGGGAAACAATGGGCCCTGGTGGCTCCACCACCTCCCCCCATTTGGTCTCTTCCTGTCCTACACTGGCCTGGCCTCCTGCTTTCTTCCTTCCTCTAGACATGCTACTGCTGGTGTAACATGATGATGCAATATCCTGTTTCCTGCATGACTGGCTGACTGGCTCCTCAGTAGGCAGGACAGAAATGTCCCCTAAGCACTGTTCCTGGGTCAGATTCAGATAGTGAAGTTTGAGGGGGCGAGTGGGGTAATATGATCTTAGAACTTTAAGTCCTGTCTCACAGTGTAGTCTAAAGAGGCTTCCTCATCTGTCCAGTAGTGCTCTCTTCAGTCTCACTGTGCTCTGTGCTTGGATATTCTACACAATGTTGCTCTCTTTCTCTGTCCACCCTCATCTTTTCCCTCTTCAATTTCTTTCCTCTGCTTTCACTTTTCTCCTTCTTTTCTCTCTGGTCCCCTTTTCTTCTCTTAACTCTTGCTCTGTGCTCATCTTCCCTTCTCTCTGTGTGCCTTGCTAACTGTGCTGTTGTTTTCTCCCTCCCCCTGTGTCGTTATAGCGAGGGCTGAAGAATGTATTTGATGAAGCTATCCTAGCCGCCCTAGAGCCTCCAGAGACGCAAAGAAAGAGGAAGTGCTGTATATTCTAGTCTCCTCTCCTCCTTTCACTCCAATTCTCTGTTGCTTACTTTACATTTTAACTTCTGTCATCGATCTACCCAACAACTCTTAATAATCGTCCCTCAGCCACAGTGTTACCTTCTATTGTGTCGTCATTCCTCATTTCTTGCCTTTTTCTTTACTATGTCCTCATAGGCCTTATTCTGCCTGAAGGACTGGGTCCATTGATTGCCCCTGGGTTCCCCTCAGATGTAACCATGCTAATATTGTGCTGGCTTTGGTTAATCACCTCACCTGTCCTCCTTGGGCAATTCGTTTGACACCCTATTACCCATAGAGTAGACCAAGTTAGTGTACTTGTGGGATTTAGGATGTGATTTGAATCCCGGCCTTGTCTGTTCAGTGTTAGCCCTCCCTGTCATGCTGGGTGTGGAGGTGGTTCAGAGGTAGTGTAGTTCACTGGCCTCCACTGCATTGTGATTGAAGCACAAATTCTCCATGATTCCTAATGTTAATGTGTCTTTTTGTACTACTGCTGATGTATGACAGACTCTGAGGTCTGACCATGATTACATTTTAGGGTTGGAAGTACCAGAGCCATGTACAGAGAGTTTGGCCATCACGCAGGGTTTCAACCAACCAGGTTTCGCAGCGCTTGTTTATGATATCCCAGCAGTCATTGGCACCACTTGGGTAGTATTTACCCAGAGAAGACAGACCACAGAGCAATGTCCCACTTGCCATGGGCCTCATCTAAGCTAGAACCCAAATATCCCCGGTGACCAGTTGAATGGGACGTCTGAGCCAGCACCTTGGCAATCCCGCTGGTAGATTGGCCCAACTCTCTGTATGAATCACTCTGTCTGATGTGCCATATGCTGCAGTTCATATTTAGACAGCTTGGAATTTAAAAGATCCAAAATCCAATATAATGGTGTGAAATTATTTGTGAAATTAATTAATAAAGGACAACTGAAATTGCTTTCCTCTTCTCCGCCTCTCTTTTCCTCTCTGTCTACGAGGGCAGGCCGTATTTCTGCCGATAGTATTGCCTAGACCCATATGACTGAGTACACATAGTCATCCCAACTCAGATGATTTCCTCACTAATTGGTCCAATCTCAGGTAATAATCTGATGTAATCGGTCAGACGACCAATTAGTTGAAACAAATCTGAGTGTTGGACTGCCTGTGTAAATCCATCCTGTGCTGGGGATCTGTATCACGTTGGGGTTATGTCAGTGTTACTGATGGAGGTTTCCAACCTGTTTTGGCATGAGAGCTTCTTAGAAATGGAAACGTTGCCAGCTATGTAATACTGTTTAGCTTTCAAATAGGCGCATTCTTTTCCATCTCTGCTGTCACTTTTTCCCAGGTCTTTAGTATGCTAGAGAAATCACTGCATTGTTTTCTGTCAGCGTGCTTGATAAGGGTTAATAAACAACTCTACAGACCCCTATGAAATGTTAGGTCTTTTTCCAAAATTTTATTCAACATTTATTGCAATTGTTTTCTCAGGTTTATTTTTTTAATTGTAGCATGTGAAGATTCCATGTACCTTTTTAAAGATTTTAGGGACTGTATATACATTCAATACTCAGTTCTTCTGCAAAAAATGTGGATGGCCTCTTCAAGTATGCGTAAGTACAAGCTAACCCGCAGTCATGACAAATGTACAGCGCTGTCCGTAGGCATTTGGGCAGTGAAAGAGGTTTGGTTGTTTTGGCTCCGTTCCAGCACATTGGATTCAAAATGAAACAATGACTGAGAGGTGAAAGTGCTGTCAGCTTTAAATTGGTGGCATATTCATCCATGAATCTTGATCGTAGGATTTATGGCCTTTATACAGTCACCCAGAACTCTACAGGGTTTTTAGGTACTTTTTAATCAAATTGCAACCTGGTGTTGTGTTCCTGAGGCTCAACAGTGGTTTTCATCTTTGAATCCTCTTCGGTTATGCTGGTTGTCTTTTCATTACGGTACTGTGACACATGGACCAGTACATCCTGGGCAGTTTTCTGTTTGCCAGTTGAAAAGGGTTTCTCTGTCATCCACTACAGTGGTCTTCCCCTGGTTTACCACTGGTTTTGCTGTTGCTGATCTCACCAGTGTTTTGTTTCGTAACTATTTGCCAAACAGTTGATTTGACTCTCACAATCTTTTGCCTCTGTGTCTGATTAATTATTCAGCTCCCTCAGCCTCACGATGGTCTTCTTTACAGGCATTGACGGTTAACTCCTCATGTTGAGAGACAACAGATTCAAAAGCAAATGCCACACCTACGATCACCTCTAGACCTTTTCTGGTTCTTGCACAAACTAACGATGCAATGGTCAAGAAACAGCTGAGCGGCCAAATGTCCAGTTACTTTGGGCAATATATATATGTATATGAAGGCTAATACCTTTGGTTCAATTTAAAGCTGTCAGGCTGCCCATTAAATTCTTAGTCATTGTTTGATTTCGAATCCAGTGTCCTGAAGGACCAAGACAACCAACTTGTGTCACTGTCTAAATACTTCCTGACTGAACTATATATACTTGTACCAAACTTGCCTGCCTCCACTGACCTTTTATAAACAATTTCCACCTGTGATTTATTGTGTGAACGACCGATACCCAAAGCCAAAATGTATAGTCTGTTTAGAGTTACTGCATTACATCAGCACCATCAGCTACCAAATCATGGATGCTTCCACAAATACTAGATGTAATAACAATGGTGGATGATAGTTTTAGATTTTAATGCATTACTAATAATGACTGACTGCAAGTCTTGGAATGTCAGTGCTTTTTTTATTTTTTTTTATTAGAACAAAGCCGATTATCTAGCGCCACCGTGACGTATTGCTAGTTGACCCAATGTGTCTCCAGCCGAGGATTGTTTCATATAGAGCATAACCTCTGGGTGAAGCATAAGTCTTCTGTGTTTCTGCAAGGTTCCCGGAGCCTCCCTGATCATAGAGCTGTATTGTACCACACTCTCGCTCACATGACATGGCCTGCCAGTTTTATACTAAGCTGTTCTACCAAGAAACTAGCAAACAAACATCCTGCTAGGAGTGATTGCATAATAATCAGCTGAAACCATTTGGGTGGGGGGCGGGGCGGGGGGGGGGTTCTGTGATCTGGTTGAACATTTTTGTTTGTGTTAACGCTTGATTTTAGTGATCTGATTTGGTGTTTTATTTGACCTCTGTTGTGATCCCTGTGAGAGGCTGAACCCATGTTCTCTTCTACCTCCACTGTCTTTTTGGCCTGGTGTTTGTTTTGAACATTCACTCCCCAGTCAACCTCACTTGGAAATGAATGAGTGCAGGTGTTTTCCTTGGTTCATGATCTCCCCAGCCGTTCTGTGAGGATGGAGTGTCTTTGGTTTTCCTTTACCCAGTGCTGTTTGGATTTGATCATTTGACCTGCTTGTGTTTTCTGAAGATGAATGCCCCTCTGTTCATACAATTATGTTGACCTGTATCTGTGTGTGTGTGTTTGTTGCCCTTTAATTGAACCTGTTTGTGCGTGTTGCCCCGTTAATTGGCCCTGTGTGTTTCCCCTTCATTGATCCTGTGTTTTGTGTGTTTGTGTCCACAGAAAGGCCTAAAGAATGTGTTTGATGAGGCGATACTGGCTGCCCTGGAGCCTCCAGAGCCCAAGAAGAAACGCAAATGTGTGCTGCTATGAGTGACCACTCCCATCGCACCCATGCACGCACACGCGCACACACGCACACACTCACAACTCGACCCCCCCAGCCCTCGTCCCCTCCCCCGGCTCTTCCTCTCCTGAGGCTGGTTGACAGCCATATACTTTCAAGACAAGTATAGAAACAAACAAAATGAGTATCCCATTAGACACTGCAATAAGGAGACATTAGATGATCTATCCCTGTGTTAACCCCGGAGAGAGGGACATGACAGAACGTACCCTATGATTGTGTCCAGGACTACCACCCTTCTACTGGTGTTAGGACAGTCAACAGAACCTTTAGATGAGAGATAATGTATTATGGAGTCAATGTATTGCTGTGGGCTAAAGTGACTTCTACTCCTCATCTCCTACCCTACTGTTTCCCAATCCTCAGACCTGTCAGGACCTTTCACATTTTGGTTTCAACTCGAAATGTCCACAACTGATTACTTTAGGCAACTAATCAAGCCTTGGACCAATTGAATAAGGTGTGCCAATTTTGGATTAAAGCTAAATTGTTTAATATCTAGGGAGGCACGAGGAGAGAGGGAAACCCTGGTTTCTACTGATGTCAGTGTATAGACATTGGCTTTGAAGGTCAGTCCAGGTGAAAGGGCAGGAGTTGAGGAGAGGCAGTGGCTGACCAGTGTAATGTACTTCAGTCTTGCACCGAAGGGGAACACTAAGACCATGTCCCTTACCAGCGTTTGAACCGTGTGTTTTAATGAGTGCCCACAGGCTGTCATCCAGGTGACGGGCTGTTGTAGGGTTGATTTTAGCTCTCGTATCGTTAATTACCTAACTGGTTCTAAACTTTAAACTGTCTTTGGCAGCTTTCCCTTTCACTGATGTTAATGCACTCCTAGCCACCTAGTTTCTGTGTAACCAGCCATTTATCGGTTCTGACAGACATCCTCTACCCCTGAATTAAATGACTGCCTGAGTAACAGCATGCTGCTGCGTTTAGCTGCACCCCTCTTGACGAGCACATCAAGCAGCCAATCATGTTGCTCCACTTCCTACACCATCTGAAGAAGCTCTGACGGGGTACCCTATTTTGTTCTTTACCTCCCTTCCTTGTGACGGAACAGAAGTCTGACATTTATGATCACTCTCCAATCTACTTGCCCTCTCCCCCTGGACACGTGGAGATCTTAATTAAATGTATAGGAAAACATTTTCATACATATTTTGCTTATACCTATCCAGTCCTTTCTGAGCTGTAATGTGGGCGTTAAATATGTTAGAGGTTAGATCATCTGGCCACTATCCAAAGGGTTGTTAGATCGGATCCCTAATTCAGCTTTCCTTGAGCAAGACCGTTAATAACCCTAACTGCTTCCGTAAGTGGCTTTGGGTAAAATGAGAAATGTAAATGTATAGTGGGAGTGGTCAAGGGAGGAGCCTAGGAGCAGATTAGGGCCTGGCATTACTGAAGAATTAAACTGAAGCCATTGTGGATGCAGGAATTGGCCTTTTGAAGCAGGGAACTTAAACAGTGTTAGCAGAAACAAGTGGTGTGTTCTTAATGCATTGCTAGACACCCAAGGGGTGTCAGTCAAGCATTATTAGAAGAATCATTAAGGTGACCATAGATCTAGATTTAGTAGAGCTAACATTTCCTGTTCAAAGCTCTGTGGCGGGTACACCGGTGGCCATATGTTGTCCTGTTTAGATGTTTTTAATTGATGCTCATCGGAATTCTGTGCCACATCAGAATTCTGTGCCTTTCTCAGTGTTCCATACTGTCACGGCAATGCTACTGGCCCGTCATGATAGGTGTACCTCCTGTAAAATCTGTGGTCTGAGGGATTGTCTGTTCTATTACTTGTAATTCTATGGTATTTACATTGTGGAAACGGTCGTGTAACATTGTGGTAATGCATGTAGGAGAGCCCCAGGTCTCTGAGATGATAGGTTAACAGGTTTAATAACAATGTAAGCTGACACGTCCATGTAGGCTTCAGATGTTTTTACCAAAATCTGGTTGGTTTTCTTTTATTCCGTTGTGCTGTTTTGGATTTTATAAAAAAGATTACTTTCTTTCCTTTTACATTTTAGGGGCCGGAACTCAGCTGAACTCTAACCTGCCAGCTTGAAACACAAACACTCCTATTGGTGGAGTGAATTTAAACCCCCCTATGAAAGAGATGTGTCTTTCACCAGCATCATGAACTTTTGATTGACACTGGTGGCTCAGAGTTTGGTTGACGTCCAGCTGATTTTATCATTATTATTATTATTGTTGTTATTATTATTATTATAACCGTTTGTCGTTTTGGTGGAAAACCAAATGCTTTGTCAGATGTCTCTTTGTATATGCATTCTTTAAGAAAATATTAAACTTATACCTTAATTGCCTTTACTCCTGTTCCTTAGTCATTTTTAAATATCAGATGGTGATGAAGGGGAAAATAACAGCAAATAAAATCTAGGCCGAATAGTGTTATTCAGTTAAATCAACCTTCTGGATAACGTTTAGGTGCCAGACTAACAGATTTTTAACAGCTTTTTGGCAAATAAAAATGGCTATGACGTTTTCTCCAGCAATGATTGGTCCAAGAATCCCTGAACACTGTCAGGGTGGGCAGGGGTAAGCTGATAACTAGCTGTTCTATGGTTAGGTTTGGAACTGTTTTTGTTCTTGGTCAAGTTAATTAAAAGCCAAAACTCCCACTGAGGTCAGTATACAGAGTTGACTGAACGTTTAATCAGTAAAAAACAACTGATTTTCTCATTGGTATACAGTGTTACTGTCATTAGCTGTTGTATAATGTTATATAAAGAATGGAAAACAGAATGTTGAATGTGCTGTGCCTTGACTAGTTGTATCAATAAAGGAACTCTCAACTCTGCTGAACACAGTTGGTTAGTGTCCCTCCCACTTCCATTTCTGCCTCAGTTCTTCTGTCTGTTTTGGAGAGCGAGGTAGTGGCCAGGTTCCTTTCAATTACATCTGCATTCTTAGCCACATGCCTTATTCATGGCTTGCAGATTGCCTACGGTCTTACAGGTGCTGGTCATATAATTACAATATCATCAAAAAGTTGATTTATTTCATTAATTCCATTTAAAAAGTGAAACATGTATAATGTATACATTCATTCCATACAGACTGATATATTTCAAGTGTTTATTCCTTTTAATTTTGATGATTATAACTGACAACTAATGAAAACTCCAAATTCAGTATCTCAGAAAATTAGAATATTGTGAAAAGGTTCAATATTGAAGACACCTGGTGCCACACTCTAATCAGCTAATTAACTCAAAACACCTGCAAA
>JACXGI010004674.1:0-52022 GCA_016801175.1 Esox masquinongy | reverse complement strand
TTTAGTATAGTTTTTGATGTTGCAAATGACAGACGAGAGCGTTTTACCTACCTTACTTGCCGTCCGGTAAAGAAAAAAGACTGATCAACTTAACATTACATGTCTGGTCTGCCGCACATGGGGTATTTCACGATTTGCTGCTTGTCTGCTAAAGATTGTTTATCGAACAAAGTCAGATACAGGTGACAAGATGAGTGACTCAGAGACAGGAAGGTAATCAAGATTTGAACTACCGGTCAGATTGGTGAATTGTCTTGTTCAACCATCTTTGATCGCAGAGACATTTGGTCCCAGAATTCAGTGGAATGAAAACAAAAATGGCTGCGCACTTAAACAGTAATTAGCCAACCAAGCTCAACATAACCTTCATAAAGGTGTTTTTCACTGATCGTATTTGTCCATTACTAAATATGCAAGAATCGGAATTCATTATTTTTCACAATCTTTAGTGAAATAGTGAATAATCACGTAAATAAAGGCATTATTAACACACAAACCATTGTCTGCTGGTTAGCATGTGTTTTATTGATAAGACAAGTGGAGTGATCCTCAGGAAAAGAATACATCTTAGCAGGTTGCTCAATAAATATTCAGTAAACTCTTTAACCGTACTACTGCCCTAAATAGTTTCAAAATATAATTTTAACCATTTGAAATCAGAATACTGCTCCATATCTAATAAGCAACATGGTGTTTATGGGCTGCTGTGGTGGCAATTTCTGTTGTCATAATATACAATTCTGGAATTGTCAGTGCATACTGAAATAATATGCATTAAGAAATCACGCTGAGGGACATTTAGCGATATTTCTAAATGTACTTGGGAAAAGGTTTAAATATGTCATTTGATGCTATAGAAGTAGTGTTTGAAGCATTTTTCACAAATTCAGAATTGCTGAAAAACCATTACGTCCGACTTAATGGATCCCAATTGCAAATATGTTCCCTTAGAGGAGATGGACTTATAAACCTCTTTTCAAGATTTTATTTTAAACATGGTGAGCGTGGTGAGCTTGTAAATGTGGGGAACCTCAATAGTGCCACTGTGTGGTTGATAAAAAAATCCTTGCAGTCATTTTTTCCATATAGTCCTTGTCAACATACCTACCAAGTAGAATTATTATACCATTATCCTTGTAGGAGATGTCTATATATGTGTAAAGCCATGCCCCCTCACATGTTCACTGGTCAATAGTGTGTTTTTTTGACATAATGGTCTGGCTGATATAACTTTTGAAGACCATGGTCCCTAGATGCCAAATATCAAAGTACGTGAAGATTGGACATTCGGTGCCAGAGAAGTTAATTTTTTTTGTGTTTTTCAAAAAATCCAAAATGGCGGAAAATCCGTCATGGCGGACTTTATGGGTCTCAATGGCAAAAATGTTTATCATGAGAAAATACTCCTATTTACCAATTTCAAAGACTCTAGGTCACAATGCCACCCATTGTGACCTAGGGCGTGGTGAGCTTGCAAAAAGTGTGACTTTGGAGGCTTGTGACAGCGCCACCATGAGGCCGACATACATGCCACTGCACCAGAAGTTGCGGCCTTTGGCCCTTTACTACCATAAACATTTTGGCACCTTTAAGCCATTTAATCTCATGGGAATTTGCAAAAAACACCCTATTTTGCCGGAATAATAATAATAATAATGAACCAGAACAAACACAATAGGGTTTCACCAGTGAACTGCTGAAACCCTAATGAACCGGAACAAACACAATAGGGTTTCACCAGTGAACTGCTGAATCCCTAATAATAATAATGAACCAAAACAAACACAATAGGGTTTCACCAGTGAATTGCTGAAACCCTAATAATGAATCGGAACAAACACAATAGGGTTTCACCAGTGAACTGCTAAAACCCTAATAATGAACCGGAACAAACACAATAGGGTTTCACCAGTGAACGGCTGAAACCCTAATAATAATAATAATGAACCAGAAGAAACACAATTGGGTTTCACCGGTGAACTGCTGAAACCCTAACAATGAACCGGAACAAACACAATAGGGTTTCACCAGTGAACTGCTGAAACCCTATTGAACCGGAACAAACACAATAGGGTTTCACCAATGAACTGCTGAAACCCTAATAATGAACCGGAACAAACACAATAGGGTTTCACCAGTGAACTGCTGAAACCCTAATGAACCGGACAAACACAATAGGGTTTCACCAGTGAACTGCTGAAACCCTAAAAAACAAACAGAACAGGTGACATTCAAGAACAAACACAACCAACACCGAACAAAACAGAACCTCACATGTCAAAGCATATAAAGGGTGATAAATGGGAACAGTATGCACCTGAGCTCAATTCTGATGATATTTCAGGTTTTTTTTATGAATTTGCAAACGTTTCTAAAAATCTGTTTTTGCTTGGTCATTATGGATATTATGTGTGGAGTAAAATATTTAATCAATTTCTGAATAAGGCTGCAATGCAACAAAATATAGACAAAGTAAATGGGTCTGAAGACTTCATGAATGCACTGTCTCTTAATTTAGATTTTTACATGTTTCACATAAATGTACAGTTACTCTCCCACTATATTGAGGAACAGAGGCATCAGAATGCACTGTGGAGGTCACTTCTACATCCAACTCTCGCGCCAGTTGTTGTTAGCCTACCAGAAACCGGTAATAACCTTTTTTCAGGTTACTGATTGGCCCAAATGACTTTAAGGTTAGGGTTACATCACCACCTGTTGGTTTGGCATTCTCTTGACAGTGCTTGACAGCATGTTTTTGCGTTTTCATATGGACAGAGATTTTTTTAAAACAGTGCTTGTATGGATGGGATTTTTTTTTAAGAACGAAGGAGAAAAAAACCCTGTTTTAAAAAATACCCGTGTACGCGTGGACTAAGCCTAAGTCTAGTGATTGACTGGGCCACAGGTATCATACCGATTCCACTGAGGGACTAGTGTATGCTGGCTTTTGTTTTTTCCTTTAAATTGGTTCAGATCTAAACAACCAGGTGAGGGTATTACCAATACCCAGTAACCAATACCAATAACCAATTAGTGACCTAATTAATCAGTCAAGTACAAGGTGAGAGCGAAAACCTGAAGAGACTCTGCCCTCCGGGGAACCGGTTTGACAGCTGTGGACAGAGCCATTACAACACCTTTATTTTCTTCTGGAACCACTTGACAGTCTACTTTGCAGTATGTTTTGGATTGTTATTCTGCTGGAAGCTCCACCCGTTGTTGATCCTCATTGTCCTGGTGAGGATGATGCTGACCATGATGCTTCCACCTCAACTTCACTGTAGGTATGGTCATTTTAGGGTCATATGCAGAGCCATTTCTCTTCAAAACATGGCACATCATATTGTTACTGAAAAGTTTGATTTTTGTCTTGTCTGACCACACTACATTCTCCCAATAATGTACAGACTTCTCCAAATGTTGTATAGCACACTTCAAATGAACTTCAACCTGCCTATTCTTCAGTAATGGAGTCCTCTGAGGTGATCGCTAATAGAGACTGTGGCGGTTGAGTGCATTCAGATTGGTGTTACCCATACAGTTGAATGCAAAAAAACTATGCCGGGTAGAAAGAAGATCTCAGAGGACATCAGGAAGAGGGTAGTGAGAGCACATCAGTCAGGGTGAAGGCTATACAACCATCTCCAAAGAAAAATTTAGCTCCATAAATCCACTGTCAGCCAAATCATTTACAAATGGAGAGCATTTCACATGACAGCAGCTCAACCTAAAAGTGGACAGACACCCTTCCAAACTATCCACAAGAACCACAAGAAAAATAATGACAACCCAAACATAATATCTGGAGATTTGCAGACCTCCCTTGCTGCATTTCAGGTTATTGTGCATACTTCAACAATAACGAGAAAACTGAATTGAAATGCCATTTGTGGGAGGGTTGCTAGGAAGAAGCCTTTGCTGTTAAAAAAATAATCTGCTTGCCTTAACATTGCCAGAGACCACCTGGACAAACCGCTATGTTTGGTCAAAACACTGCCTTCCACCAAAAGAACCATATCCTAACACTCAAGTATGGAGGTGGGAATGTCAAGGACTGGGGCTGGTTTTCCTCTTCTGGACCTGGTTGACTACATATTATTAAGGGAACTATGAATTACTGGGTATACCAGGAGATTCTTGAACAGAACGTCAGGCCATCAGTCAAGGAGATAAAGCTGACAAAACCCCAAAACCTTTAAACAACTCTACTAAATTATGGCTTAGGAAAAATATTTTTATTTAGGATTGGCCAAGTCAAAGTCCTGACCGTTACCCAATAAAGATGCTGTGGCAGGACCTGAATTGAGCAGTACATGCCAGACACTCCTCAAACTTCACTCAATTGACTGAGTTAGGAGGAGTGGGAAAAATCCCTCAAAAAATGTCAGAGACTGATTTGTGGCTATAGGAGACGTTCACTATAATGTCTTTATTGCTGCTAATGGAAGTCCCAACAATTGAATGAAGGGATTCACATAGGTTTGCACACATTTTTGCACAATGAAATTGGTTGTTGTAAACAATTTTTGTTAAATTAAAAATATATTTTTTAGTTTTTCAAGCAACATTGCATTAGAGTTTGTATTCAACAGAGGACAAATATATTGCTTCAGAACATGAATCAGTTTTCGTTTGGTTACTTATTTCTTAATTTGTTTCTTCAACTTTGTTGCAAGTCAATCAAGCCTAGAAAGAAGAAGCCTAGAATGTTGACAGATTCTAGCTGCGCTGTGTAGAAAATTAATTTATTGTCATTCTTATTTATTCATTATCTTATTAGAAGTTTTGTACTCTGTATGCTTGATCAATTACACATATACTGAAAGACTTGTCTCTCTGTCTCCAACTTATAAGGCCAGTATCTGTATTCAGGGACAGGGATGAATGGAATGTCAGCTGCACAGGGCCTTGGCTCCCTTTTAGCAGTAAAAGAAACAGGCCTCTGCCAGTGCCATAAAACCTCCATAAGACACTGTTCTCTAGGAGGAAGCTCTTGAACAGCAGGGGGTTATTATTACTTACATCCTACAGGTGAACAGAGCTCTATTCCTTATTGGGAAGAGCATAGTTAACTTAAGTCTCCATATAAAAACTGTCCAGATTGATATATCTCAGCCTTTGACCGGGTTGTCTGGGCAACCGACATTCTATGATTTTCTGTGCCTCTCGGAGCCATCTGAGTGCGACCTTGCATTTTTAGACTACCCCATAGTAGCTACTATTCCTTGTATGTACATTCTGCAAATGCTAATCATCTGTACTGTTGGAAGAGAATATAAGCTTGAAACTTGAAATGCATAATCAGAACAATTGTTATGACACTACTCTGTTGGTCTCTGTACTTATACTCTGTTTTGTGAAAGCGATTGTTCCCGTGGATCCACGTAATTAAACTTGAAATAATCAACTGTTATACCAGACTGTGAGAAGTCTTTATTTTAATAAATCGCGAACATTTTCCATCCTCCACAGCTGAAATGACTTAGAGTTTGAAAAATGTCAAAGTATGCAGCATTTGTTTTGCACCAGAGACTTCAACTGCTACCACTCTGTGGGGCATTTTTTATTGAAATTAATGACTTATGCTGCTACGTAACAAAAAGAGAACAAAAAGTAAATGTGAACAATGGTTAACACGCTGTTATGCATAATTCACAGACAAGTAGTGGGTAAACAAAGTGGAATCACAATTCACAACATGAATGTTATATAAAAAAAACACAGCAAAGTGCTCCAGACAGCTTCGCCAGAAGTCAAGTGTCAAAACAATAAAACGTTACTTGTACTCTGTTGCAAACAAAATAAATTGTACTGATACAGCACTATTAGAAAGTTCTTACTCAAGTACTGATTGTGGATGGTTCTGAGGGTCAAAAAAGAAAAATGTTTTAATGCTGAAAAACATTTTTACAGCATGCTAAATTAATTGCACACAACTTTGACAGCCCTAAAAATAACGTAACCGTGTAACGCCGTATGTGAGGATAAGGAACCAAGCGCAGGCAGGAGATGTTCGATTGGGGTTTATTACACCCACAAGCATCAAACAAATAACAATATCCGTAACAAAGCAAAGGCGCTGACTACAGTAGCAAAAGAACACCGTATGCGGACATACAAATAACACATACTGTACGCGGAGTAACGACGACTCACCGGTAACAACAGACATCACATGAAAACAATGAAGCACAAGACAGGGAAGCAGAAGGAAAACACTTACACAATCACTAATGAGTGGATGAGGACCTGGTGTGAGCAATAATTGAAGACGTGACAATTTACCAGTCCGGGATGTGTTTGTGAATGAATGGAATGAACTTAGTCTGGGAAATGCGGGGAGATGATGACACCGTCCATCGCCTCACCGTCACAAACCGGAACAAAATAATTACTTTTTGCCTATTGAACTAACACTAGATTATGCTTTTATTTATTTATTATTTATCCTGCTTTAAATTGACTCTTGCATTTTCTGCAAATTACTGTTCAGGTCTACTCGCTTACCTGAAACTGAAGAACTGCCAAAAAGTGTTTTTCTTTACCAAAAAGTCAAAAATTGCTTTTCTTATGCTTGATGATTCAATTGAATGATTTAATATGTTTATTTAACAGTGACTGAAGCATTCATGAAATAGCTTACAAGGAAAACAAATTGGTCCCAATTGGTTGAGAGGCATCTAGCTGCAGCCCCGCAGACTAGGCTGGCTAAAACTCGGCTGTCTATATCTCGGCTGTCTAAAAGTTATACTTCTGTTTCGTCACTTCTGTTTCATCATTTCATTTTCAGTCTTATGCAGAAACCTGGCGGATGACAACGGTAAAAAAATTATTAAACTTTAGATAATTTATAGATTAAGTCGGCATTCAAATACATACACATTTTCTTTCTTTCCAAAATCGTTAGCTAGTTAGTAGCACTGTTTGTTGACAAGTTACTGTGTCAGGTCACTTGTAAAACTGGCCATTGTTTCAAGTTTGCTACTGTAGCTATATACAGTAGCCAGCTACTGTAGCTACCTATAGTACTGTAGCTACACGTTGTTTATAACAAAAGTTATGTAGGTAGTTACTGGCTTACGTTAGCTTTGAGCAAAATTATTGCAGTAGTGATTTCACATTTAAAATAGCCAGGGAGCACTGATTATCCAAAAAATACTCTGTACAGAATACTCTTAATCATGGGATTGTCACTAGGAAACTATTAATGGCATCTTTACTTAATTGAGGCCTTACAGTTATTCTGAAAAACAATCAGGGTGTTTGTGAATTAAGCTGTCGACGTGTCAGGTGTTTTTAGACTATATAAACATATTTAAAAAGTCTCCATGGACAACTGTTACTACAGATATTAACCAGTTTATTATACACAAACATAATAGGTAGTGCATAACTTATTTTTAATAAATTTGATCCACATTATTTTCAGTTCACCACCTGGTAACTTGCAAATCTTTGAGGGGGGTGGTGAGCACTCAGTTTAGAAAGTTGTCCCACTTTGGCTGGCTGTATATTCACTTGCAGTAAGCTAACGTAGCATGCTAACGCAGCGCACAGACAAAAAAATGTGTTTTCAACAGCTTTATAAGTATTATTATTAGTATGAAATGGCAAAACATAAAAACACTTTTACTCAATGTAGCCATAGTCCTTTTCGGTTTTCACATGCTGGATAGCTGATTTACCAGAGCATAAAGGAGGAATGCTAACAACATGCTAACAACATGGAGCACAATTGATTCCAAATATAGGGCTAGTAAGTAACATCAAATAACCTATTTATCATGAAATTATGTAATACAAATGTGATCATTATAGATATTGTCTGCTTTGCGTATTTGGAATGGGAGAACTGTTCCACATGGTTGTTTGTGGCCTGATATCAATGATAAATAGAAAATAATAATGGGTGTCATAAACATATTGGACTGCATGCAAATAAGGTGAATTATTTCATTGTTCACATTTATTGTGATACAATACATATTTGTGTAAGAAAAAGGGTTTGAAAATTATATTTGGAATGGGAGAACTGTTCCACATGGTTTTGTGGTCTGAATTCAATGATAAATAGAAGAATGGGTGTCAAAAACGTATTGGACTGCTTGCACAAAAGGTGAATTATTTCATTTGACATTTATTGTGAAACAATGCATATTTGTGTAAGAAAAGGGTTTGCCATGGAAATTCTTTGTCGGGAGAAATGATCCGTATGGTTGTGTTGTGGTCAGAATTCAATGATATATAGAAAAAATCTGATTTCGCTTTTAAAAAATATTTACTTTATTGTGCATTTTCATTCAAATACTACCTTATAAGTACATTTACATGCATGCTTATATTAGCTGAGGTTATTTAGTATCATTTGATGCCAAATACATGATGATCTATAAACATTACATATTGTTTATAAGCCCAAATGTAAAACTAGTGAAAACCGAAAAAAATAGTTCAGTCCCCAGAGGGTGTGGTGAAGTACAACACAATGCCCTGGGCTGTAAAGCAAGAAATTTGTGTCCTATTTGCAGAATTCTTTTTTAAAGACTGTGTGGAATACTCCAGTAACGGGATGCGTGGGGTTCTCCGTGGGGTTTTTATGGACCCCTTATTTCCTGGACAGTGCCCAGAAAGTCAATTTTAGGACAGTGGACTGTGTATTAGGCTTTTTTTAATTGTTTATTTATACAAGTTCTCTCATTGATATAAAATCTCTTGTTAATGCACATTAAAACATTTTTAAGAGAGAAGAGTTTTAAGAGTTGACTTGGTGTTGAGCTTGAATGCTTGGGAAATTGTTTGTCTGATCATTTTGGCATATCTATGTAAATAATATAATCATTGTCGATGTACAACTAAGAATTGGTATGGCCTTTTAAGATTTTTGAGTTAGGATGGCATAAACATGTGAAACAAAGTTGTTTTGGTGTCTAGCTTAAACAACAGATACTGTTGGTAAGCTAATACTAGTAATGTACATGTAAAATTCATAGTTGATAACATTACAGAATGTTTAGTTGGGATAGCCGTAACATAGGAAACAGTTTGTTTTATGTCTATCTGAAGTGATTCTACAGATATTGTTAGTGGGTTGAATAACACTATTTAGCTATGCTATGTATTCTAAATCATATTGTTATAATTTAATGTAGGTTTTACATCTACTGTTTTTAATTGTATTATGTATAAGTAGGGCTGCACGATTTAGATAAAATATTGAATAGCGTTTTCTTTGAAAAATATTGCCATTGTGGTTGATTTGATATTTTCAAACATGGGTGTAAACAGCGTAGATAATCTCACCTAAAAATAGAGATAATAGCCTACATAGAATAACCATGCTATTGTGTATGGGACAATATATTGGTGCCACTCATTAGCTTGAAGCATACGTCTTCGCTAGCAGTTGCAGTGTTAACTCAAACTAACATTGAAAATCCATCAAGTATTTTTTTTTAATTAGTCCAGGCACAATTTTCATAGAAGCTATTGAATTTTTAAGGCTAAACTCAAACATGTTTAATACATTTTCAGCAAACTAAAAGCAGTAGATTGTAGCTCATCCTCCCCCGTGTCCGAATATACCACTTTGGTTGTCATGGCACACTTTTCGTAGACGCTATTGAATTTTTAAAGGTTCTAACCACAATTAAAAAAATTATTTGGAAAAAATCTTTGATTTATATATTGAGAAGTGTGGATTGTATTCCACCTTCACCTGATCAAGGACCCATACTTATCCTGGAATAATTGGTTTGGACAGGGGAGGCATCTCTGTGCTTCTGTTTTATGTGCTCCCCAATCAGAGGCAGCTGCACCTTGTTGTCTCTGATTAGGGAGCCTATTTCAGTTGCTCTTGTTTTCCTATAGTTTGTGGTTCATTGTTTGTGCTGTTTGCCTCAGTTCTCAGTTTTGCCGCTCATTTTGTTGTTTTCTGTTTGTTTTAAGAAGACGAAGAAGAACATTAAAAGGATGTTTACCTTTGACTCTGCGCCTGTGTCCTGCCTCCATGATTGTGACGCTAAGCTATTACAATCATTCTAAAGTGAAATACTAGACAAAATACGGGCTACACCTGTTTAATTATTGTTTCAGGTTTGTTTTAAATAATATAAATATTAAATAATATTCCTATTCACATAATCTCCTTCATTTACTGAAAGAGATGTGATAGGAATATGAGTGCCATGTATGCAGCCAATCACATCTGGAAATCCTAAAAATGAATTTTTTTTAGGATGGAAATCCTAAAAAACTGATTAGTGCTTCAAGTCTTTCCACAGCATTAATGTGCAGGTAGGCCAACAAAGAACTGTACTTTTTTTGAGAATTGTCCTCTTTTTATTAGAAAATGTCACTACTTAAATATAGGTTAAGTAGTGAAATGTTGTTGAATGTAGCCACTGAAAGGTGTTTAATTAGGTAGGGGAGGCTAAACAACATCACAATTGTTTGTACTGAAATGATACTTTTCCTGTTTATAGTCTATTTTTATATTTCATCTTCAGTTGCTGCCAAGTACGTTTTGTGCCTGTTGTGTTGTACCTGCATAAAAAAAAATGACCTCACTTGGTCCAGGCAAGTGAACTCGGCAGTGAAAGCCGCCCAAAAGCGTCTATACTTCCTGAGGAGACTCAAGAAGTTTAGCATGTCACAGTCTCACCAACTGCTACAGGTGCACCATTGAGATCATCCTCTCAGGCTGCATTACTGCCTGGTATGGTAGCTGCTCTGCTGCGGATTGCAAGTCCATCCAGGGGTTGGTGAAGTCTGCGGAGCACGTCATCGGCTGCCATCTCCCCTCCGTGCAAGGCATCTACCATACACAATGCCTTAGGAAAGCATGGAACATTATCAACAACTACAGCCACCCAGGCAATGGTCTGTTCATACTGCTGCCGTCTGGTAGATGCTACCGGAGCATTGGTACATGTACTTCCAGACTCACAAACATTTTTTTTATCACGGCTCTCACCCCGTTCTCCCGTTCTGCCTCAGGATTACCATCTCATCTTTCACTCACCTGGTTACCCACCTGGAGAAACACACCACAAAGCCGGATAAGTCCATCACGCCATGACCAACACTCACCTCCACGCTCCCTTGGGATTCCAGACCCGTCCTCACCCCACCATCCAGACCTGCTCCCTATCCCTTTTTCCTCATTCTGATCTGTGTTCTGGCAATAAACATCACCTCCTTTCTATTTCTTGTGTCCGGTCTGCTTTTGGGTTCCGACCAGATCCCTGACATTTTTCCCCTCTGGCCATGAGACTCCTTAACCAGCAATACTGATCTATAATCATACTGATCACACATGAACATTCCAAATTCTCTGATGTCTTTCCATGTATATTCAAATAAATATATTTTTTTGTATGTACCATTCATAGACATATTACACTCGTATTATAATCATCAATACTTCTACCCATATTGTTCATATTCCCCATCCTACTCTATAAAATTACTGCTAGTTTACATTATGTATATTATTGCTATATTTTTGCATTATATGTATTTCTTAATTCTTACTTGTGTGCCATGTCACAAGAATGTAATTGTTCAGAATGACGCTGTGTTATTTGGTGCATTTGATAAATAAACTTTGAACTTGATGTTACACCCACACACACACATTATATAAATGTTTAATGAGTGAAACAGTCGAGATGAAAAAATAGATGGATCTCTTTTTTTTTTTTCAATTAATCCTGACCCATTGACTCGGTCAGCAATTTTATGCCACACTAGCTTATGTTCTTTTACTGCTGCTACTGTATTGCTGTTTTCTTGAATATATACTCATATTCTGCATATGCATTCATTAATATTTCTAACTCCACAGGAAAGAAGAACGGGGTTCAATACCTTTTTGTCCTGTTGCCATGATGAATCATGTTATATGCGTTCCATTGATGAGGGCTTTTTATCTCCTCATGCACGTGCTTTACTCAGGGTTAACTTAACTCAGAGTTGACTGAACTAATTGTTACTACCTGTTCTGAAACCGTCAACTCTGAGTTTAACAGCTCCGAGTCAGTCAACCCAGAGTTGTGGTTTAACTCAGAGTATGTTGACCCTGCTTTCTGAAATACCCCCATTAAGAGCACAGACATCTGTTTATTGTCGTGGTTGCCCTTACTACTGTTCCCGATCACTGTCCATATTTATGTTCCTTCTTTCCTCATCTGTCTTTGTCAGTAATTATTTTGATTTAATTCCTTTGTGTGATGTTCTGTTCTGTTTCAGTTATGTTACAATTGAGTTCTGTTATTAAAGTCCTCCGTTCTCCCTTCACCTGTGTCCTGCCTCATCGCCAACATCACACAGTTGCTTTGGGCAACATTACAAAAACAATAATCTGCTTTAGCGCAAAGGAAGATTGCAGGTATTTACATTATTTAAATACAAAATATTCTAATTGCTAAAACAAGCTAAAAATGTTTTTATGATTATTATGGTTTTAGAAAATTTAACTGGGGGTATTTCAAAATACCATAGTAAGCTGAGTACATGGTATACCGCCCATGCTTAATAATGTATAGGCAGACAAATTAATCGTGCTTCGACTTCCCACCTCACACCTGCTTGGACTTTTAAGCCTGCATAGTTAGCTAATTTATTTTCCCATGCTTTTCTGGTCAATTTCAGGCTCTATAGTCTGGGGGATTGACCTTTCATGGATTATAAAGTAAAGTATTTTAGGTTACAGTGGTTCACTTACCTAACTCCTAGAATACAAACTGCAGGATCAAAAAGTACTGGGTGGCTGGCTGGTTAGATTGCTGATTTTTCAAACCAACAAAAATACAATCTTGTCATGCTATTTATACAGCTCTGGAAAAAATTAAGAGACCACTCCTAATTTTTCTTAAATCAGCATCTCTACATGTATGGCAATATGCCATTCCATTCTAGTGTCTGTTAAATTCCAACACAGGCACACCTCATTTTACTTAATGAGGTACTGATTAGGTGATTACCTGAACCAAATCTAATTTAACGAGGAAAAGTATAAAAAGCACTAATGTGGTCATCACTATCCTCTTGCAATAGGACCAGCTGGACAAAAACAGTGCAAGTAGTACCTCAAAGGTAATTTGAATTAAAAAAAACTATTCAGCATGACAAAAGAGTTGAAAAGAAAAGCTTTGAGTGAGGAAAAGAAGGGTTCAATTCTGGCTTTACTGGCAGAGGGATACAGTGAGTGTCAGGTTGCTTCCATCCTGAAAATTTCAAAGACGGCGGTTCATATGAACAAGGTCAAGCAACAGACATTGGGGACAACAAAGCTACAGACTGGCCGAGGGCGAAAACGACTGTCCACTGACCGAGATGACCGTCAACTCTTTCGAATGTCACTCAACAACCGTAGGATGACATCAAGTGATCTACAAAAAAAATGGCAAACAGCAGCTGGGGTGAAGTGCACGGCGAGGACGGTTCGAAACAGGCTCCTAGGGGCAGGGCTGAAGCCGTGCAAAGATAGAAAAAAGCATTTCATCAATGAGAAGCAAAGAAGAGCCAGGCTGAAGTTTGCAAAAGACCATAAAGATTGAACCATAGAGGAATGGAGTAAGGTCATCTTCTCTGACGAGTCAGATTTTCAGCTTTGCCCAACACCTGGTTGTCTAATGGTTGGACGGAGACCTGGAGAGGCCTACAAGCCACAATGTCTCGCACCCACTGTGAAAGGATCGGTGGAGGATCGGTGATGATCTGGGGATGCTTCAGCAAGGCTGGAATTGGGCAGATTTGTCTTTGTGAAGGACGCATGAATCAAGCCAAGTAGAAGGTTATCCTGGAAGAACACCTGCTTCCTTCTGCTCTGACAATGTTCCAACTCTGAGAATTGTTTTTTCTTGCAGGACAATGCTCCATGCCACACAGCCAGGTAAATCAAGGTGTGGATGGAGGACCACCAAATCAAGACCCTGTCATGGCCAGCCCAATCTCCAGACCTGAAACTCATTGAAAACCTCTGGAATTTGATCAAGAGGAAGATGGATGGTCAGAAGCCATCAAACAAAGCCGAGCTACTTGAATTTTTGTGCCAGAAGTGGCATAAAGTCACCCAACAGCAATGTGACAGACTGGTGGAGAGCATGCCAATACGCGTGAAAGCTGTGATAAAAATCAGGTTTATTCCACCAAATATTGATTTCTGAACTCTTCCTAAGTTAAAACATTAACTTAGTATATTGTTGTTGAAAAATGAATATGAATTGGTTTTCTTTGAATTATTTGAGTTCTGAAAACAATACATCTTTTTTTGGTTATTTTGACCAGTTGTTGTTTTCTACAAATAAATACTCTAAATGACAATATTTATATTTGGAATTTGGGTTTAATGTTGTCAGTAGTTTATAGAATAAAACGAAACTGTTCACTCAAACACATACCTATGAATAGTAAAACCAGAGAAACTGATAATTTTGCAGTGGTCTCTTAATATTTTCCAGAGCTCTATGTTCATACAACAGATTTACGTCCATTTGAGGAGATTTCCATAGTTATTGTATGTTTTTTTAAATGATTTTGGCTGCAGTAGCAAAAGACAAACATTTTAGGCCATAGCCATTTGTCTGTCTGTTTTTACCACACATTGGCTCACTGCAGACTGTGTCTGCAGTGAGCCAATGCAAAGTGCCCAGTCACCTATTGTGTAATTCATTTGGGATCCAGAACAGCTTAGCTCACTCCCTTGAGTCAGGTTTAAATTGTAAGCTTCAGCTGTTTAGTGCACTCACCACATATGACTTCATGAAATTGGTGAGCTATTTTGAAAGAAGGGATTAGGCAATATGAGTGAGGAAGAGATACGCAATATTGAGAGGATACTATCCTATGCACAATTTTGAATAACAGCATGTGTGATTAAGGATGACATTCCAAAAAGTAAGTGATGTAGTTAGGGGACTGAAAATTTTGAGCAGATGAATAAGGTGACATTTTCTTCTGTGTTCTGCAGATGGAGAATAGCGTGGATGGAACAACAAAAAAAACAACGAAGAAATTGGAACTTAAAAACAAAACAATAAAAAGACAACAATGAATCTGACAACATCAAATACAAAATGCCAGCACAGTACATATACCATCCACCTTTTGTGGGGTTACTGGGTGATGTGTAGTCAAACTTGTGTATGATGTTCTCCATCATACACTGGATGTAGTGGAGTGATCTACCATCAAAGCGTCCTCCAGTGGTCAGTAGATTGACTACCAGCTGGTTGTCTCTTAGTTTTAATAAGGGTTCCCACAGCAGGCAGTGCCTAAAGCATTTGTGTTCCACAGCCCTGTCTCCCCTGGGCCCTCAGAAAATCCATTGACTGTCTTTTTCTCCATCTTCGTGTAACTCTTGTGTGTCTCTGTCTCTCAATTACATTCAAAGGTGCTTTTGTGGCGTTAGAAAAATGTGTTTAAGTTGACAAAGCCATTGGAAAATATTACCAATAATAATCAAATAAATATGGATTCCCTGTTATCCTCACAGACGTAGTGCATGAGGTCAAAGCAATAATACTCCAACTTCAAGCTACCTGACCAAAACAAAAAATAGTGGCAATTTTTCTCACCTCAAATCTCTAAACAGTAATTGATTTTAGTGAGTGTAGCTGTTTTCTAATTAAACTGCTCAGAAAGCCTAAGCTTGTTCCTGACTGCAGTAACAGCTAGCCCACTTTAGCAGCTGTAGCTAGCATTGGTAGCGGATGGCTAGCTTTAACATGAGCCAACTTGTTTACATAACTAGTTATGTTTTAACATTGGTAATAACTTATCTAGATAAAGGTGTTATGCTTAATTTGCTTATAACTTGAAAAGGTATCTGAATTACAGTAATAGCACTTTCAAACTAACACTCCCCTCCGCTCTGCAAGTTTTTTATGTCTGGTCAGAAACCAAAAGCTTTATAAACCATATTTTTGGATAATAAAAAATTTAGATTCAGTCATTTGTTTTCTCACTTGAAATTGAGCGGACTTTGTAGAGTTTTGGCAACCAGGAAAGAATCAAGGGATTTCACCTGTCTGCTTCTGCCATTGTTCATTTTTCCAGAGAGATGATTTTGTGTCTTAATGACACTAATGGAAGAGAGGAATGGTGTGGCTTTTCCATTTGTCAACAGAAGCCTTAGCACTGTCTGTCCAGTAGAAGATCTGTGTTTTAGGAAGCTCTTGTTTATGCACCCATAATTATTTCTGGTGATCAAATTTTTTGCAACACTATCACTCCACTCTTACTGCAGATATCTGATGTATATTTTATGATATTACAAAGCAATAACCTACTTAACCTACTTAAACGCTCTAATGCCACAGTAGATTTGATAATATCATGATATTATTTTTATTATTACAATGTTGTTTTCAACTAAATATTAGTTAATTTAGCAGTGTTGTCGTATGTTTAAGCCTCTTGAGTGTAAGATTAAACGGTAATTACCCCCTGTTTGAAGTAATTAGCACCTTTACAACTCCTGGTCATCAACGTGGCTGCAACATGTGTACATTTTTAGTGACCATGGCAATGATGCAATGTGCATGCCAAACTAGCCAGGTGGGAGTATCTTCTGTCATGACGGCAACAAAGAGCACAGAACGCATAACACTCCAAAATGCTACCAGCAGGTGTCTCATTAATGCTAGCTAGATATGTTTCTGATTGTAACTAATATTTTTCTAAACACGGGAAAGAACAATTAAGCAATATGTTACAAAACGCAGTGCTCTGTCATGTATACAGTCACAGGTACATTGCCCAACCCGATAACACTAACTTGTGTGCTTTGTTTTTTATAAAACGTTACCAACAAAAGTTCTATCACAAGTTATTGCCTTTCAGGCAAGCTTTTTTTTTATTCCAATGTGTCAACAACATGCATAAATCCCTTTAATTTGGTAAATCTGTTTCTATTCATTGTTAAGATTTTGTTACTCTGTTTTGTTCTAACTAACTAGCATTAACGAATACAGTGTTTAACATGAACAAATGATAAACAAAGATATAAACAAATGGTTAATAACGATTTACAAATGCATTAACTTACAGTGTGTCATAACAGTGTGTTCATGTTGACACAGAACATAAACCCATGTCATTTTTTTTTTGCTGGAACACTCAGTTTGTACTATAATTTGCAGAGCTGTAGTACTCTCAAAACCACTTTTTGAGTGTCTCAGTCTTGTCTTGGTCACGTTTGTAAACAGTCTTAACTCATTCTCGGACAGTGAGGAATCATAAATTCTTCCCACGACAATCCTTGTAATAATCAGCCACAATTATTCAACTCAATGTGCCAAACTGTCAGGTTGACACGGTAACAGGCGCTGTATTTCTTCCAATGCCACCATACAGACATGTTCCTCCTGCTCTGTCTTCTCCAGGCAATGACTGGATACTACTATGACTACATTTCATCAATGTAAACTCCCTTGCTGCCAATCAGTATTGATGGAAAATATTCCATACTTTTGAAAAATGTATAATAGGGTTATCAAATTTAATGTGTTTATGTGCGCGATTAATTAAAAATGCTTAACGCTGACATTTGTCACCGTTATCACGTTAAACATTATCACATTTGAGCCTCAGAATAATAGCTAGCAAGCAGGCATATTTATTTATATAGCACAATTCATACATGTGCTTTACAATGACAAGAAATATATAAAAATGCAATAGAATAAAACAGTCAGATTGTTACAATTCTCTAACCACCATCCAGGGGGACTCTCCACCCCGGTATCTCAATACTTGCACTCCAACGCTAGGATGAACACATCAGTCCCTTTGTGAGATAATCTCTGCATCAATATCTTACTCGGCTGTCTCCAGGGGAACATTTATGCCATGTGTGTACATGCATTTAATATTCATCCTCAATGAATTACAGTTCCCATAACTGTTTACTGAACCACCCTGGTATCTCAATCCTCGCGCTCAGCGCTTGGATAAACTCGTCAGTCCTTATGTGAGATAATACCCAACATTGATGTCTAAACAACAGCACAAGAACTTGCATTATCCATCACCAGCAGATTGCAACATTTACACAGAGGTTATTCCTCTGATAGCACCAGAATGTGCATTACAGAAAAATGATTGGTAAAACAAAGCAAAATAGAAATAGAATAACAACGAAATCATAAAACATCGAATAACAAAATAGAATAAAAAAATAAAAACAATGTGGTTACGTTCAAGCACTCAGTCTTAGGTGCATGAAAAGAGAAGTATTTTTAACCAGGATTTAAAAATTGATATGTTTGGGGCACGTCTAAGATCTTCTGGTAGTTTATTCCAGTTGTGTGCAGCATAACTGCAAAACGCAGCTTTGCCATGTTTAGTTTGGACTCTGGGCTCTACTAGCTGACCTGAGTTCATGGATCGAAGAGCCCTGCTCGGTTAATACTCTTCAAACATATCAGGAATGTATTCAGGGCCTAAACCATAAAGTGATGCATAGACTAAAAGCACCATTTTAAAATCTATTCTGTAACTGACTGGAAGACAGTGCAAAAATTTAAGGACTGGAGTGATGTGCTCTGTTCTCCTGGTCCTGGTTAACATTCTAGCAGCAGCATTCTAAATGAGCTTCAGCTGTTTTACAGACTTTTTGGGGCGTCCAGTTAAGATTCCATTACAGTAGTCAACCCCACTAAAGATAAAAGCATGGATGAGCTTCTCTTGGTCTTTTTGGGACACAGGGCCTTGATTCTGGCTATATTTTAAGATGATAGAATGCTGTTTTGGTGACCTCTTTGGTATGACTGCTGAACGTGAGGTCTGAGTCAATCAGAACACCAAGATTACACACTTAGTCCCTGGTTTTTAGGGCCTGAGAATCCAGCTCTTTACTAATACTAGTTCTCTTACTTTTGTTGACAAACACAATAATCTCTGTTTTATCTTGGTTTAATTGTAGACAATTTTGCTTCATCCAGGTATTTATGTGCTCTATACCGTAATACCGTGAATCTATTGAGCTGTTGTCATGCGGTTCGAGAGCCATATATATTTGAGTATCATCTGCATAGCTACGGTAGTTAATGTTGTTGTTTGTAGAAATTGGCACAGATGTAGCATATAGAGACTGAACAGAAGCGGTCCGAAAACTGATCCCTGGGGAACTCCGCATGTCATAGCCACCCTATCAGATTCATGATTGCCAATGGTGACAAAGTAACTCCGGCCATTTAAATAAGATCTGAACCAATTAAGGACTGTCCTGGAGAGTCCTACCCAATTTTCCAGCCTGTCTAGAAGTGTTCTATTATCTACAATGTCAAATGCTGCACTGAGATTTAATAGAACCAGAAATGTTATTTTATCTGAGTAAGTATTCAGTTGTATATCATATAAAACTTTTATCAGAGCCGTTTCAGTACTGTGGTGAGGTCAGAAGCCTGACTGAAATTTGTCTAAGAGACCGCTTGAGGTCACAAAATTGCTGAGTTGATTGAAGACAACCTTCTCAAGGTTGTCTTCACCTGATCTTGGCTATAAAAGTGAGATTTGATACAGGTCTATAGTTGTTCAATATAAATGCATCCAGTGTTCTCTTTTTTAATAGGGGGTTAATGGCAGCTGTTTTTAGAGAAGTTGGAAAAATGCCGGATGCAGAGAGCCATTAACTATTTGCTGTAGATCCATTGTTATAGAGTTAAAAATACTTAATAAAAAGTCAGATGGCACTGTGTCAAGACAAGATGTGGAAGCTTTAAGATGTCAAACTGTTTCTTTTAGAGATTTTTATTCAATTGTATTAAATTGCGACATAATAACCAAGTTATGTCTTGGTGGTCATAGTGACGGTACAGTGTCTTTGTTATTATACTTTTATTTTTTTCACTAAAGAAACACACACAGTGGACACGAGTTCTGATGCTATCTGCTTTAGGGGGTTTGTAAGCTTGTCGACCATGACAAATAGAGTGTGGGTATTGTTGATATTCTTGTTGATCATTCCAAATAAATGTTGCTGTCTAGCCCAACGTAACTCAGAGTTGAAGCTTACCAAGGCTTTGTTCATAGATGTCATAGTGGATTTGAAGTTTAGCTTTCCTCCACTTACGTTCCGCTTTCCTACATTCTCTTTTCAGGGCGCTTACCATCATGGTGGTTCTCCATGGTGCTTTCTGTTTGCTCATAGTTTTCTTTACCTTTACCGGTGCATCACAATCCATGGGATTCAATATTTTGGCGTTAAAATTATCTAGGAGTACATCAACTGACTCTGCACTTATTGTTGGAGAGATAGCTATGGCCTCCATAAACTGAGCATTGGTCTCATTAATGTACCTTTTCTTAACAGAAACAGAGTTTACTTGAACATCCAGGGTGATCAGTGATTCCAAAAAAACACAGAAATGATCAGACAGGGCCAAATCTTTAACCATGACAGAAGAAATATTGAGATCTTTGGAGATAACCAGATCTCGAATGTGGCCTCAAGTGTGCGTACGCTCTTTCACATGTTGAGTGAGATCAAAAGTGTCAAGTTGTGCAAAAAGTTCTTTGGCATTATTGTATGTATTATTATCTATGTGGATGTTAAAATCCCCTGTTATAATAAACAAGCTATAATCAATGGATATAACAGAGAGTAGTTCAGCAAAATCATCAATAAAATTCGCAGAATATTGTGGAGGTCTGTAAATGGTTAAAAAAAAATTTTGGGAGCACCCTTCAATGTAAAACAGAAGTATTCAAAAGAAATAAAATTACTAAGTGTATTTTCTTTGCGTATCTTTGTATCTTTGAATAGAGCAGCCACTCCTCCTTTCCTACCATTTCAACACTTATTCTTACCATTGAACCACATTTTTCGGGTGCTGTCTCGTTGAGAACAGTAGCATTACAATCTTCTGTTAGCCACGTTTCAGTGAGAAACATAAAATCTAGGTTGTAGGATATTATGTCATTTACCAAGGATGATTTGTTGGCGAGAGAACTGATATTAAGTAAAGCTAGCTTAATAGAGATAATAGAGATTCCTGGACTAGAAGTTTGACATGTTACAGATAACAGATTCGACTGGCTTACTTCATAAGTTGCATGCACTGGATTCCTTCTATTTCTAATCCACACAGGAATAGAGATACCGGGTCCTAGCTTATACTCAAAACAGTCTGCATTGCTATTTTTACAATAGCAGGGACTCGAAGCACATCACCGAGTATAATCTGTGCTCTGTGAAGATAAGGGACAAGGCTGTTGATGATGTGGCAGTTGTCTAAGCAATTTTTTTAAACGTGGGGGAGAAGTTGGACATAGGGAAAGATGAGCTCTGCTCTTTTTGGGTAGCACTAGCTCCCTGATTAGTGAGTGTGGTGGAGGGTGAATGTGATAGAGGGGGAGAGGGTGGGTGTGGTGGAAAGGAAGAAGGGGGGTGCGGTGAAGGGGGGGATGGGAGTCGTTGAGCCCCCGCTTGGGACAAGGACAACTTCTGGAAGCATTGGGTGATTTTAGTCAGAGGGTCAAGTGAGGGGGGGTGGATACTCTCTGCCTATGCGCGCTGTCCTTCATGCTTATCTTGTTTGGGAATGGTATTCCAAGAGCATGACGTATGTTGGCACCAAGCAGCCGGCATCCCATGATGTTTGGATGAACCCCATCAGGTCTAAAGCGGTCTTTACAGTTCCAAAAGTTATTGAAATTGTCAATAAACTTAATCCCCTGGTTGAGGTTGGCCGATCTCAGCCACGTATTCAGCCTAAGGAGTCTGCTAAAAGATTCAATTCCTTTCCCCAAGGTTGGAATGGGGCCAGAGATTAATACATGTTGCAGTTGAAAGTTGCTTATTTTCTCCAGTAGCATAGAAAAATCTTTTTTCAGGATCTCAGAACCAGTTTTCCTTCTTGGGTGTCAAAAGACCTTGGATGTGTAGAGATAACTGGCAACATTTCTGTTAGCTTCTCTGACCGATGTGATTCTGATATGCTTGGTTATATCGTCCCCAATCAAGGTAATATCTAGTTTATTGCCCTCATCCTATCAATGGTTTTAGGGCTATTTCTTGGGTTTTGGTTAGCCTTAATGCTAGTGTTGTGGTTAGCTTCCCTAGGTTCATTTACACCCATTTCATTCCGAATCAGTGGATTGTACCTGTTCTGCAGTGAGAGTTCAGGTGGTGGATTAAGCGTTGGTGCTCTCTTATTTGATTTCTTGCTGGATTTGCCTCTGCGGCGTACGACATCAGACCAAGTCCCCACTGGAGTTGATGCCTTCGGTCTAGCACCGGTGCTGTGCCAGTAAGATGTCATTAGGGAAGGCTGGTTTGAAAGCCTCTGCAGTTAATCCAGTGGCATTAGCACACGTCCAGGGGATCGTGTCAGCCAGGTCCGTGACGGAATGTGCTAGATTTTATTTAATCCCATAAATAACAATCTGTGTCTGTCTAATAGCGTTTAGTAGCTCGACCTCTAGAGTAGCTGCTACAGAGTGAATGATTTATTCACTCTCACGTATCTCAAGTTGCGTGATCGTCTCATTCAGTCGCTCACTTTGAAATTGCTCTGATCTATTCACCAGTTTTGACTTCGTTCTGTCAAGCATAGGGAAGTCTTTTGAGCTCTCTAGCCTTAGGTTAGCCTGCTGTGCTATGTCAGCATTAGCATTTGTTGATTCCCCTGCCAGATAGGATCCATTGTTTGACCGGAGGAACGCTCAGGTGACATCTTCCAAGCGGTTGATCCGTTCCTCAAACAGCTGTTTTAGCACCTCCAACATGAAAAATCACTCAGAAATACTAAAGAACTATGTTGAGGGCCTCTTTTAAAAGTCATATAAAATTGTGTAAAAATATGATTCAAACAAACATAAAACAAAAATTAAAAAAGGTGAAAGATTAGAAGAAAATTAAAAAGAATTAAAAAGTATGAAAAGAAAAAAGGCTGGTAAACGGCAGGAAGCAGGAGAGTTGCGTTATGCAACTAACAGGCATGAAAGCAAGAAGCGCTTTTTTTCTTATACATACTTAGTACTTGACTTGAACAGGAGTTGTTACTTATTGTCACATAGGTCCGATAGATTTTTCCTTCTGTGAAAGCTTTGCGAACTCAAAATTCTCCTCAATGTCTGTTAACTAATGACAACAGCTATTTGGCTCAATGACACTAATATCTCCCGATGCCTCAAATCTGAGAATACAAAAGTTGAAAAACTCAAGCAAACCGGCCATAATGTCAACATATGCATGAAACCAAACTGCAAGTGTGAAAGTGGACGATGAGTGGAAGTGAAAATAAATTAAAAGAAAAATCCTAAGAATATTTTGACTTTAATTTCAAAATAACATTAACTTTATTTTCAAAATTACATTTCTAGAATAATCTTTAAATATTTTGACTTTTGTGAGAACAGTTATACAGTTTGATAAATTGCCTGTTAGAGTGTATGTAGAGGGTTGGAAAAGCATAGCAGCCGTATAACTTTGAACTAGACAGAAAACACATGTTGAATGTAAAAGGACACGATGGTGGTACATTCTTTTGAATAAACCTAATTTGTTACAGCACTGTAACGTACTCCTGTAAAATTTTTATTTTCACACATGACAATATCCCAAGCATATATAATTGAATTTTGTTACTGTATTGTTTAGGAACTTTGCAATTGTTGGACTGTTATGGTCAGCGTTAGCTTCTGTTAGTTGTTAGCTGGCTTTGGTTGGTTATTAGCTGGCTCCAGTTAGCTGTAAGTTGGCTAGCTAGCTAACTCAGTATTTTGTGCTTCTGTCTGTGTTAACATGAAGGTCATTTGCATTTGTCTCATCCTTTTGGTAGATTTTAAACATAGGTACAAAAAAACGGCTAATCGTTCAATCCAGTGTGTAAAGGTATACATAATGAGCATACACTGCTCAAAAAAATTAAGGGAACTTAAATCACACATGCTGTCTTGATGGATAAAATATATTAAAGATCAAAATCTTCTATACTGTACATTGTGTTATTCATTGAGAACAAATTTAATTAACAACGGTCAATGGAAATCAAAATCACCAACCGATTGAGGGCTGGATTTAAACTCACACTGAAAATCAAAGTAAATAATTGAAATCACAGGCTGTTCCAACTTGTGGGAATTTCATCACGGCAACTCATAATGTGACTCAGTAGTGTGTATGGATCCCACGTGCCTGTACGCACTCCCAACAACGTCTGGGCATGCTCCAGATGAGACAACGGATGGTGTCCTGGGGGATCTCCTCCCAGACCTGCATCAGGGCATTGGTGAGCTCCTAGACAGTCGGTGGCGCTACTTGGCGGTGTTGGATGCACCGATACATAACCCAGAGGTTCTCAATTGGATTCAGGTCTGGGGAATGTGAGGGCTAGTCAATGGCATCAATGCCTTCGTCATCCAAGAACTGCCTACATATTCTGGCCACATGAGGCCGGGCATTGTCCTGCACCAGTAGGAACCCAGGGCCCACTACGCCAGCGTAAGGTCAGACAAAGTGTCTGAGGATTTCATCCCAGTACCTAACAGCAGTCAAGGTACCGTTGGCTAGCCTGTGGAGATTTGTGCGTCACACCATCACTGACCCACCACCAACTTGTCATGCTGGATGATGTTGCAGGGAGAATAACGTCTCCAGACTCTTTCACGTCTGTCCCATGTGCTCAGTGTGAACTGTTCGTCAGGAACTTCATGGAATGGGTTCCCATGACTGATAAGCCACACACAAGCCTAAGATCACCATATACAAGTTCAGGCAACGACTGGAGTGGTGGAGGTGGATGCTGTTACTGTGGTAAAAGGGGGATGTAATGCACTCCTCTTGAAGGACACCTTGCAGAGCCCCACACACGTGGGTGCTCTGCAAGGTGGGTGAGTTGGTGGGATCGTGGGTGTGAACAAGGAAGATACAACTGAATTACCGTTCAAATAAAGTTTGTTTCTGAACCCAAATGTTGTAAGGTGGGAAGAGGAGCTGAGCGGGCCCAAAGCAAAGACACCAATTCAAATAACCCTTACCTACGTAGAGAACCACCAATCTGTCTAGACAAAATAAATACAGGATGTGGGCTGCTCAGGTCTTACCTAGAGTATATAGACAAAGGTTCTCTACGGGTATATGTATGCCCAAGGGCCTCTTGCCTAAACAGTCCCAAGGTGCTGTCAACCCAGTCTGCTCGAAGCAGAAGGGCCAAGGCTTGCATCGAAGCAACAATACCATGTGATTGATGATGTTTGAAGCTTCGGATGCCACACAACAATCTGATAGGGTTTAAGACCTCCTTTTTTGAAAGATATGGTGCTTTTCATAAATGCTTTCTCGTTCCATAAAAGGGGTGTGAAATCCCATCACTTTGAGGGCTGTCAGTAGGAGTTGGAGACGCATGAGAGAGTGAGAGAGATTTGAGACTGAATAAATTGAAATTAGCATAATTGTATTTAGAAAAATCAGGGTAGAGGAATTTAATTTCAGAGAAAGTTGATAGAGTAATTTCAGAGAGTAGCTGAAATCAGAGTAGAGCAATCAGTGTAGAACTGTAAGGTCTGTGCCCCTTACTGTGCCGTCAGAAACCAGCGCACCTCCCAGACCACAACCTTCCACTCCACCTGAACACAGCACTCTTCCCGCCTCACAATCACCTGAATACTGATCACCTGTGTCACTTACCAGTTTCTTTGTTTTTTCCCACTATTTAGTTCATTCACTCCTAGCCTTCCAATTGTGAGGTATTGATTGTTTGTTCGCTGCAACTTTACTACGTTTTTGGATTTTTGTGTACCAACCTGCTTCTGCCTGATCTACCTTTGACTCTGATTCCCAGTCTAGCCCTTATCTGTACTTTTGCCTGTCTTTTGGACTACTGTGTTTTGACCTTCTGCCTGCCCGAGATTTGGAGACCTGCCCAGCCCTTTTGTACCTCAGTCTGTATCTGTGCTTTCCCGTGTATGACCCCAGCCTGTACTTCTGACCACGCTTCAACAGTTTCCTGTTATCAATAAAAGCGGCACACACCGCGACTGGAACCACAACACCTGCCTCTGGTATCGTTGCATGAACAGTCAGTGTAATTTAAATTCAGAGAGTAGAGTAATGTGATAGTGTAAAACAATTTTGTAGCATAATTTCAGAAAGTAGTTTAATCAGAGTTGAGTAGTTTGATTTTAGAGAGTAGACAAATTTGAGAGTAATGGAGAAGGCTGGTGCTGCAGGAGGAGGAAAGCGGGGTCAATTCAACCTGGATTGGGAACAATTCAACCTGGATTCCCCTAGGATGGGTCTGTCAGAAGTGAGGATGGGTTCACCACTCTGTGAAAGACCACGCAGGCAAATAGTGCAACAATTTAAGAATAATCTTTCTCAACGTAAAATTGCAAAGGGTTTTGGGGTCTAATCATCTATGGTACATAATATCATTAAAAGATTCAGGGAATACGGAGAAATCTCTAGATGCAAGGTACAAGGCTGAAAACCAATATTGGAAGGCTGCGGTCTTCGGGCACTCAAGTGGCTAGAAACAGACAACATTGTGTAGTGGAAATCACTGCATGGGCTCAGGGAAACTTCCGAAAAGCATTGAGCCTCATTCACCAATATCCTCCGACCATTTTTTGGCCCAATTTGACGAAAGTCTCGAATGCTTCAGAAAACCTTGATTTCCCATCACTAGTCTGAATTCTAGTGATACGACGCATGAAGTTGAGGCTCCGAGGCTTGCTTCGAAGTTTCAACCCAGTTTTTGCTCGAAGCGAAAAGGCTGAGGCTTGCTTCAGAGAAAAAAAATACCACATAATGGCGTACGAAACAGATTTCGGAACATGCTTGTTTTAAAAGACGTGCTTTCCAACTAGTAGGACGTTCCAAGCCTTTTCGGCGAGCATGGTCATTGTAGGCGAACGGAGCCAAACCAACCCGCTTCCCGAAAAGGAAAGAACATTTGCCTCGCATTAAGCAATACTGGGGAAATTGCGGGCATTCGGTTAAATAGTATGATTAACCTTCAAATCAGAAGGATTGTAATTGAACAAAAACAAGGTATGATTCATTTACAATATTAAAAGTTGAATAGGCCTAGACTATGTAATATAATCTACTGAAAGAAATTGAATAATTACAGAAATCACACAAAATCGTATTCTTCTTATCAACTTTGCAAACTACTGAAAAAGCATCTTAGCTGTATAGCCAAATAACCTATTCATTTTGCCATTAAATCATTACACAGCATTATACGGATGCAAATATAATGCATTTGATATTGCATTATTTAATGGGAGAACAAATGCGATTACCAATCAACAATGTTCAAAACTGTATTTTTACGGTCTTTAATTTCTCGCATGTCAGGAAGACAATGTTGTTAGTGAATGGCTACGAGAATTGTGTCACTGTCTTTTCAGTGAGACATCTCTTTTGGCTGTGTTCACTTAAAAGACGGCTAATCTATTAAACTTAATAGATGCATGTCAGATTGGGAAAATTATCATGGAAATACATGAAACAGATGTGCATGTGGAAATAAAATATCCTCCTGAGGCAGGATATGAACGCACTTACACGGAGCATCTAATATGTAATCAACCCACTCAGCCACCAAATCTTAACAGTAGCAAGCAAGCAAGCGTGATGGAATTTTTAAGGTGAAGACCAGAATATTGTTTTAATGTTATTACTACTTTATTAAGTTGGCAGCTGTGCTTTTTATATTCTATTGTCTTTCATATTCATTTATATACAGGTATTTTTAGTATGCTGTGAAATGTTTACAAGTCACAATGAAGGAATAAGGAGTGGGTCTTAAGTGGCAGAGGAATGTATGTTTTGTTATCGTAAGGTAATGAGTAGAGGGTTTCAAAGGAGAGGTAACTATAAAACTTGGTAGTAGGACTGGGGTACTTAGATTTTTGCTCGATTTGCAACCACGTGTATGTGGTTGTATTTTCATGATTATCCCATGCATGTAAAAATCAAAAACCATGACAGAACTTACGACTCAAGACCAGTATTTTGCGTTTACACAAGCAAGCAAGTTTATTTATATAGCACAATTCATACATAGAAGAAAAAAGCACCATGTTAAAATCTATTCTGTAACTGACAGGAAGCCAATACAGAGATTTAAGAACCGGAGTGATGTGTTCTGTTCTCTTGGTCCTGGTTAACATTCTAGCAGCATTCTGAATGAGCTACAGCAGTTTTACAGTCTTTTTGGGGAGTCCAGTTAAGAGGCCATTACAGTAGTCAACACTACTAGAGATAAAAGCATGGATAACTTCTCTTGGTCTTTTTGGGGCACCAAGCCCTTGATTCTGGCTATATTTTAAAGGTGATACCACCGTAACCTGAGTGCCATTTACTTTGTCCTAAACATATTTGTTAAAGGCAAATCTGGTAGAACGCATCCCGTAGTGACGGGATGCGCGAATACGAGGCTCGGAGGCTGGATCCGAAATATCAATCCAGTCTGCTTGAAGTGAAATGGCCGAGGCTTTGTATCCAAGCAACAATATCACGTGATTGATGACGTTTGAAGCTTCGGACGTCACACAACCATCTAACGGGGTTTTTAAAGACATGGTGCTTTCCAACCATGCTTTAAAAGATATGAAACTAAATTAGTCTACAGCCTAATTATCAAGAACTAATAAAATTCATAAGCCGGTGAATGTCGTTTCTGGAACACATCATTCATTGTCAATAACAATGAAATGGGTGGTAGGCCCAGTACTGTAGACCAGGGGTATTCAAATCTGGCCTACAAAGCCAGTTCCTCTCCATTTTTTCATTGCAACCCTCTAATCAGGGACTTATTCAGGCTTAAGACACCAGGTGGGTCCAATTAATGATGAAAACCAGCAGGTTCCAGCCCTCATAGGGTAAGATTTTAATACCCCTGCCGTAGACTATTGTTAAAATTGTCTTGTAATTTTGGTAGGATCATCACCTGGCTGGTGGCTCAATGTGTAGAACTGTGCATGGCAATGTAGTTGTTTTACAAAGCCTGGTTCGAGTCCCAATGATTACCTCATCATACATGGTTTTGATGATAACTGGCCACATTGCATTTTTAATTCCTACATCAGGAATATTTGCTCGTCAGTTTTTAATTTCACATATTAAATCAAGCATTAGGACCACCATATTTTGCGAATGTTTTAACTCCTGCCTTTCTCTCATAGAGATGTATCATTCAGATGTATGATCACTGGGTGATTAATGACATCCAAAGCTTTGTTAGATCCCTACTGACAGGCACTGAGGCTTTCCTCCATGCCCAGTTGCATTTACAAGTGTTTCCCATATATTGGATAACTAAATAGCATTTGTAAAATCGGTAACTCGATAATAATGTGACATCACTGTCCAGTCCAGAATCCAGTTTTAGTTTAGGTTTTATGCGCCAGCAGACTTTTTGAAAGTGAAACCCTATTGTGTTTGTTCCGGTTCATTATTATTAATATTATTAGGGTTTCAGCAGTTCACTGGTGAAACCCTATTGTGTTTGTTTCGGTTCATTATTAGGGTTTCATCAGTTCACTGGTGAAACCCTATTGTGTTTGTTCCGGTTCATTAGGATTTCAGCAGTTCACTGGTGAAAACCTATTGTGTTTGTTCCGATTCATTATTATTAATATACTTCCTGCAAGAAAGGGTGTTTTTTGCAAATTCCCATGAGATAAAATGGCTTAAAGGTGCCCGAATTTTTATGGTAGTGAGGGGCCAAGGGCCGCAACTTCTGGTGCAGTGGCATGCATGTCGGCCTCATGGTGGCGCTGTCACAAGCCTCCAAAGTCACACTTTTTGCACACTCACCACACCCACCCCTTGTGACCTAGAGTCTTGAAAATTGGTATATATATCTACCTCCTCATGATGAACATTTTTGCCATTGGGACCCATAAAGTCCACCATGATGGATTTTCCGCCATTTTGGATTTTTTGAAAAACACAAAAATTAACTCCTCTGGTAGCAAATGTCCGATCTTCACGTTCTTTGATATTTGGCATCTAGGGACCAAGGTCCTCAAAAGTTATATCAGCCAGGGCAGTCAAAAAACATGGATGCTATTGACCAATGAACATGTGCGGGGGCGTGGTTTTGCACATATATAGACATCTCCTACAAGGATAATGGTATAATAATTCTACTTGGTACATATGTTGACAAGGATCATATGGAAAAAATGACTGCAAGGATTTTTTTATCATCTACACGGTGGCGCTATTGAAGTTTTTGACATTAGCAAGGTCACCATACTCACCCCGTTTGAGATACTGCCTTGAAAAGAGGTAGATAAGTCTACCTCCTCATAAGGAACATATTTGCCATTGGGACTGATTAACTTTGCTTTACGGGTTTGGTGGCCATTTTGAATTTGGGAAAAAACACTTTAAAATCATCTCCTCTGGCACCTAAGGACCGATCTTCACGTACATTCATATTTGGCATCTATGGACAAAGGCCTTCAAAAGTTATATCAATCAGGCCAGTATCTTAAAAAACATGGCCGCCATTGAAAGATGAACATGTGCAGGTGTGTGGTTTTGCCCATATATAGACACATCTCCTACAAAGATAATGGGATAATAATTCTACTTGGTGCATATGTTAACAAAGATGATATGACAATAATGACTGCAAACATTTGTTTATCAACCACATGGTGGCGCTATAAGGATTCCCCACATTTGCAAGGTCACCACACTCACCATGTTTAAAACAAAATCTTGGAAACAGGTATATAAGTCTATCTCCTCCCAAGGAACATATTTGCAATTGGGACCCATTAAGTCAGGGAGTATTGGTTTTTCAGCATTTCCGAATTTGTGAAAAACACATCAAACTTCACTAGCATCAAATGACAGATTTAAGGCCCCTCAGCGTGATTTCTTAGTGTACATTATTTCTGTATTCACTGACAATTCTAAATTGTATATTATGACACAGCAAAAATTGCCACCACAGCAGCCCATAAACACCATGTTGCTTATTAGATATGGAGCAGTATTCTCATTTCAAATGGTTAAAATTATATTTTGAAACTATTTAGGGCAGTAGTACTGTTAAAGAGTATACTGAATATTTATTGAGCAACCTGCTAAGATGTATTCTTTTCCTGAGGATCACTCCACTTGTCTTATCAATAAAACACATGCTAACCAGCAGACAATGGTTTGTGTGTTAATAATGCCTTTATTTACGTGATTATTCACTATTTCACTAAAGATTGTGAAAAATAATGAATTCCGATTCTTGCATATTTAGTAATGGACAAATACGATCAGTGAAAAACACCTTTATGAAGGTTATGTTGAGCTTGGTTGGCTAATTACTGTTTACGTGCGCAGCCATTTTTGTTTTCATTCCACTGAATTCTGGGACCAAATGTCTCTGCGATCAAAGATGGTTGAACAAGACAATTCACCAATCTGACCGGAAGTTCAAATCTTGATTACCTTCCTGTCTCTGAGTCACTCATCTTGTCACCTGTATCTGACTTTGTTCGATAAGTTGCAAATCGTTAAATACCACGTGCGACAGACCAGACATCATTTAATGTTAAGTTGATCAGTCTTTTTACTTTACCGGAAGCCAAGTAAGGTTGGTAAAATGTTCTAGTCTATGATCTGTCATTTGCAACATCGATAAAAACTAAATATAATGCAATTGAACAAAATAGTAAGGTAGATTATAATTGGGAACTGGGTCGTATTTTTTAACTACGTTGGGAAATGGTCATTAATGACACGCTAGTTAACATTTTATGTCGCTAATAATTACATAACATTGACGACTTGATAAAGTTATTTGGTATACAAAAATATATTTTTATAATTTAATATATATTTTCATTAACGCTATGTATTTTCATTAACGCTATGTATTTTTCAAAGTTCGTTCCCATCAGTCTACTGACGTAGTTTCATTGCTTTTCTCTCCCTCGGTTGTGCTGTTTCCAGTGCAGCTCAGATAAATCAGAGCTTTTATCCAATCAGATTGTCCACATGTGCTGTCTCCAGGTCAAAATCTACCCTGAGGCCTATAGAATTTCGAGTGAATCCCATCTTCTGTTGCAGCAAATGGGGAGGATGTTTTTGAATGTCATATTCTTCAACAAATCAGATTTCGATTTCGCCATAATGAGCCTATTCTTTGACATGTAGCAGCCTTCTAGCTTGCCTAGTTGCCTACGTGTGCATTTTTCAGGTGGTGTGATCGGAGAGCCAGTGACCTAACTGAGGTAGAACTAGTTAGGACGTAATGTAGGAACATCTAAGATTTATTTTAACTTTCTTTTGTGAGGTTTCGATTTTTAGAGGTAGTGATTTACTTTAGATTGTTTGTTTAGATTTGTACTGAGCCCTGTTGTTTTTTAACGCACAATGGAGGAGAAGTAATGGATTTTTCGAGAAAAGCTGGAAATTGCGAGGAACCAACCCCCCACCTAGCAGCCCGGTCCCAGACAGGGAAAGGATTTGTGTGGCACTTTCATTTGATCAAGTACGAAAATTACACCTGGCTTACAGTGTCAAAGGGACATTGTTGTTGTGATTACGTTCTTGATTCTTTGGTACCTGTAATGTCATTGATTTGGGCTTTACGATGTCTATTTGTGTTGCAGCGTCCAGTCATACTGCATAATGGTACTGTACATCGTTGATGGTTTCATTCCCTACATATTCATGTTTCTGGAATTAGTGTTGTAAGCCTCTTGTTAAATCGCTTTGTTCCACTGTCACTGTGAACATGGGATGGTTACGTCGAATGACAATAGCCTAATAGCCCATAGCTTTAGGCAGCCATGCATGCTAGAATTATTAGCTGTCCGTCCATCGTGGAGAAGTTACTAATCATTATTGGTAAGCAGGATAAAGTGCCCCACTTTGGAAATCAAATGCCCGTTCAACACGTTTGTTTTGGTTACTGACCTGTATCTACTTGACAGGTAAACAGGTTAGGACTGTAACCAGGTAATAGTTCGTTTTAACCAGCAAGGCAGTAGATAAATGTAGCTGCCATGTACAAAAGTTGTCCGGGGGCTAATGACTTTCAAGAGGGGATGATTACTTTGTCATTTAAATTAAGCTATTTGGTCTTAGAAAATATATCCGCATGTCAGTGTAGGGGTGTACCAATTTCGATTCTAGTTAGAAAATGTTTAGGTTTGATTTCGAAATTTAAGAGGAGTTTACGATTCTGTGATTATGTAACCGCACGTCCTTGATTGTGGCCAGCTGTTACCACCTCCACTATATCCATGCAACTGATCATGTACGGTTCATGTAAAGGAGTTGGAATTAAACAAATTGCACTCATAAAACCGTTAAAAACTACTATACCGCTCTATACTTGCAGGCCTATTATTTATTTAACGTTGGTAGCAACAGTAAAACTCTACATTAGAGATTAGTCAGCAACAATAAGACTTACGATTTTCATTTGTTGCCTTCAAAATAAAGGTCTGTGGTGTGTCTGTAATTTGTGTTGTGTAGGCTACATTTTCAAAAGAAAAACTATGCGGGGGAAATTATAAATGAAACAAAATTACAATTTCAATAATACTTTATATAGGTTAAAGAATATTATAAGGTGGAGCACACTGAGAAATGATAAGAGCTTATGTAAGCTAATGTAGAGAACATTACCCAATGTAAAAAAAATCCTATTTTGATGTTGTTTTTAATTTGCTTGTGCTCATTTGCTTTGGAGATTGATTGTTTAATACATCCAACCACACTAGATGTGTTCACACTGCACCTTAGCCTAAAGCTAAGAGCATCCTAAGCCCTGGGCTGTCGCTTGTTTAATTACAGCGTTTTCCTACTGCGGTAAGATAAGGTAGATTGCGTCAACATACGGTAGATTGCGTCAAACTGTGATTGCACTATTCCAAACACATGGGGGAACTAGAACGCTGAAAATGCTACTCCTTCTCGAAAATCGTTTTCTAAACGACAGTACACACAATGTTCACTATGTTCTCCTAAAATATCAGGTTATAATGAATTTAAAAGCGAAATGTTTCTAGTTGCAACTTCATCACTAAAATAATTACGAAATGTTTTAATAAAGAAATACACCAATAGCCTACACAAAAGTAGACTATTTTTTTTAAACATTTGAATTATCTTAAGAAATAATAAAATACAAAGCAGTACTATTTGTTACGATCATAGTTTTTAAGTAGGGCATGGTAGAAAAACATCTTATGACGGCTGGCGAATAGGCTATCAGAATTTGTTCTTACTGTATTTAATAGACAAATGCGCCAGTCGCTTATTTGTTGCATCAACTCATTTGTATTATCAAATCAGTCAATATGGCTGTTAAAATTCTGAATTCCAGCCGTATAGAATAGCTACGAACCATATGTTTTAAATAAACATACTGTATAATAGCCTACATTTAAACAGCAACAAAAAAAAACAAATTCTATGACCCAACAAATGTTTTTTATTTAAATTAGTCAGCATAATGAACTCTTCACAGTCTTTGGATGCTGAGCATTCAGTATAGGTGACACCAGAGACGTTGCTATGATCTCATTATCCTCTGGGTTCATTTTCTTAATCGATCCTCTTCCTCTTTTTAACAGCAAGCCGCTTGCCAGACTCCAACCTTTAAACTAATAATCTGAATTATTATTTTTAAGTAGGAAAACGGATTCCAAAATCAACTCCTAATAAATTGTATACAAATACGAATATATCGCATCAGTAAGACTCTACATTAGAGATTAGTCAGCAACAATAAGGTCTGTGGTGTGTCTATAATTTGTTGTGTAGGCTACATTTTCAAAGGGAAAACTATGTGGGGGAAATGATAAATGAAACAAAACTACAATTTCAATAATACTTTACTTAGGTTAAAGAATATAGGTTAAAGGTGGGGCCCACTGAGGAATGGTTAGAGCTTATGTAAGCTAATGTAGAGAACATTATCTAATATAAAAAAAAATCCTATTTTGATGTTATTGTTTTTAATTTGCTTGTGCTCATTTGCTTTTGAGATTGTGTAATACATCCAACCACACTTGATGTGTTCACACTGCACCTTTGCTTAGGGCTAAGAGCATCCTAAGCCCTGGGTTAAGGGCCTCATAAGCTCAGGGCTAAGCATGTGTTCACACTTGCATATTTTGAAGTGGGAAAGCACCACACTTAGCCTAGGACTAGCTGGCCATTCTCTGGAGCAGGGTTAGCACCAACTTTTCAGGGCTAGCCCCAGAAAAACGGTGATGAAATAACCAGTGTTATTTTGTAACCAGTGTTAATGGTGACAAAAAGAAACGTAGAACGTTTATTGTCCAATCACAAAACATGCCCTTTCACTTAATTTACATACGCTGGTGACACGCACCGGTACCAACAGCTCCGTCTATTTTGGTCTTTTCACTCTGCAAAGTTTTGTTGTTTCATTATACCTGCTAAATCTTAGCGTAGTAGTTACTGCAGCTTGCTTTGGATGTAAATCCAGCAAATATGTCAAAAGATTGAAGGTTGACCAATGTTTTTCTCTTTCTTTGTGTAGTTTTAACAAAGTTGTACAAGCAAATACCAACAGGGTGGGCATCTTGATCAGTCGATGTCATGAAGTCATTAATTGAATCGTGGTAGCGTAACATTGATCATGTGTCAGTGAAGTAGGCTACTGCAACATTATTCACATGCCAGAGAGAACATAACATTTGCAGCTTATCATAGAATGTAAAATGGTATTGTGTCATATTTGTCCGTTAGCCCAGGGCTTTGGAACACAAGTGTGAATTCTTAGCCTAGGGTTAAGCCTCTGCCCAGGGTTAACAAATTCTTGTGTGAACACAGGCTAAGCTAACCCGGAGCCAGTCTTAGCCTGGGAAAATGCAGTGTGTAAAGGCCTTATATTTTCCATCCCCCCACTGTAATGTACAAGGGATACTTTTTGCTGAAAAACTCTTCAGTACTGCAGTGAATGTATTGTACGAAATACCCAGGAGAATTTGTAAAATTACAAAGATAATGTGAAATCATGGGGCACTGTGCTACATCCAGCAAAACAATATATTGTTGTCCCTCTTTAACCCCCAATGCAACACTATACTGTACATGGAATTCATATTGCCTCATTAGTTAGCAGCTAGTGGCTTTTATTAGGAGGCTGGCTAGTTACTCCATCTAAAATTATTGTGATGACATGAACATTTTAACACACAGTTTAGCTATTAATAATTTGCCTTTTAGATATGGTCTTATGTTTTCCAGCCCCAGTAGCTAATCTATGCACAGTAGCTATTTAATCCACTGTTTTTGTGTACAATGACTTGCTACTATAGGCCAATATTTAGTGGAATGCAATGTTGCCATGATTATTTCATTAAAAAAAAACGACCTAGCAGAGTCAAAAAATGGCTAACTTTAGCGATAAATGCTATCGACGTTGGCTAGCTAGTAACGTTAGCTAATGGAAATATATTTAACTAACCTCAGTTTAATCTAACGTTTGTCCTTCACAAATCATTCTGGTGGCATGAACAATATTACATACGGTTTAGCTAATAATAATTTGACCATTTATAGTGTCATGCTTTCAAGCCTTAGTAGCTAATCTATGCTCATGTAGCTAAGCTACTTCTCTGTTTTCATTTGTACAATGACTTGCCAATATAAGCAAATGTTTAGTGGAATGCAACATTGCCATGATTATTTCATCAAAAATAAATTCTATAAGAGTCTCAGTCTAAACTAGCATTAGTTCACCTTAAATCATTCTGGTGACATGAACATTATAACCAATGATTTAGCTATTAAAAATGTGCTTTTGGTAGAGAGGTTGTTATGTGTTTAAGCCTCAGTAGATAATCCAATCTCAGTAGTTAAATAATTTCTCTGTTTTCATTGGTTTCTACAGCTCCACGTCTGAGGGCAAAACTTACCAACTGTACATTTAAATTGTAGACATGGCAGTTAAATTAACATGAAATCTGAGTTGTAATTTAACAACACATGGGTACATGAGCTATATGCCCATGCCCTACCAAAGTTAACCTATTTTTATAGTAAGAATAGGGAGGGCATTTTCCAAATAAATGAAAATCTGGAAAGGTATTGGTTTTATTGTTGCCACCTGTAAGTCTTTTGATCATCGAAATTAAACAATTCTAAAAGAAATAGTTTGCTCAACCAGTGATGTTAATACACATACTTAAGTAAACATACCTTTGAAAATTATAATGATTATCTCTTCTGACCCATCATTATCGTACAAGCAAAAGGTGAATTCATGAAAATGCTCTGCACTGGGGAAGAGTGATAAACATCCATTCAGTTATATTTACCATACAGTTAGGCTACATTTATTACATTCTGAAAATTTCAAGCAACTACCTAGTCACAGATGTCACTCATTTAATTCCAGAGTTTTCTTACCGCGCTAAGCCAGGTAGATTGCGTCAACATACGGTAGATTGCGTCAAACTGTGATTGCACTATTCCAAACAAATGGGGGAGCTAGAACGCTGAACATGCTATTTGTTCTCGAAAATCGTTTTCTAAATGACAGTACACACGATGTTCAGAATGTTCTCCCAACATAACAGGTTATAATGATTTTAAAAGTGAAATGTTTCTAGTTGCAACTTCATGACTGATATGTTATAATAAAGAAATACACCAATAGCCTCCACAGAAATAAAGACTATTTGTTTAAGCATTTGAATTTTCTTAAGAAATAATAATATACAAAGCAGAATTATTTGTTACGATCATAGTTCTGAAGTAGGGCATGGTAGAAAAGCATCTTATGACAGTTGGCGAATAGGCTGTCAGAGTTTACTCTAATACTGTATTTAATAGACAAATGCGTCAGTCGCTTATTTGTTGCATCAACTCATCAACTCCTCTTCTCAACAGCAAGCCCTAATTGTGGCAAGCGAATCGTCCGGTTCACTTGCCAGACTCCAACCTTTATACTAAAAATGTGAATTATTATTTTTAAGTAGGCAAACGGATTCTAAAATCAACTGCTAATAAATTCTTTACAAATACAAATATGATATCTCACCTGTAAAAATTATCATTTTGATTGAGCATAAAAATAAAAAGCCCATATCGCACATGTTCAAATTGCGATTCCACATTATTAGTATAAAGGTTGGAGTCTGGCAAGCGAACGACCTATCGTGTCAGTGTACAGTACACAATCTATCTTCAAGTGCTCTTATAACACATCTTCCCCTACCTTTTGCTATTTTAAGACAATAAAGATTTACAATTCAAATGTCCAGCAGTATGTCTCAAATCGGTCAATCAAACTATAAAACACATTGTTCTGTTCATGCCTCTCACTCGTCCCAGTTTAATAAATGTGAGTTTTCTTAAAACATCCCAATTCCATGATGGCTCTATAACTAACGAAGTATCCACAACCCAATAAAGTAACAACATGCGCGGGTTGGGGAAAGATACTAGCTGCGCTGGTACTCTGAACATCAAATTAACCAGTCAGAAACATGAAGATGCGGCGTAGAGTGCACTGCAGGGCTTGCTGTTAAGGAGAGGAAGAGGATCGATTAAGAAAATGAACCCAGAGGACAATGAGATATAGACTAGGGATGATTTGGTGCCAAAAATAAATCATCCTCTGTTGTTTGGGAATATTTCGGGTTCCAGAGAGATGTCGCAAACTAATACAGGCCTAATATTAAAAACCTGTAAGAGGGTGGTTAGAACAACACATGGCATCACAACAAATCCATGAAAAACGCGTGGCAAAGAAGTCTCCCCTGGGGGTTGGGCGGGTGCTAAGCCCCGAATGTATTGTGATCCTAACAACGCCTCTAGTCAAGGATATCGTTTTTATTTTGTTTCACTAATTATGAATTACTGTGATACCTTTGATGAATTACATAGAAAGCTGGATCATCTTCATGGTTCTGTAAAATAATTATCATAATTTCTTATTCAGACAGATTATATGTTTCATATTTTGTTTAACTTCTAATAAAAAAGGAATTTCATGAATAAGATTGCAATACTAAGTTTAGAGGTAAAACTGATTTTGTCGCGCTGCATGTGTTCAACATTGATCAAATAACATTTCACTTCATTCTCATTGTTAAGCTAATTCGCATACAACCGCAGGGAGTACAATGTTCACAGAGAGCATTATGTCAAATTCCATAGGATGTCAGAGCGTTCTGCCAAAGAGTAGAACTAATTAATTTGATCAGGGCCCGGTTTCCCAAAGCACAAATATGATCGTAAGATGCACGTAAGTGCCTTGTTATTTTATCAGTGCGTTTCCCAAAAGCATCGTTACTGAAGAGGCACGTAACATTGCTCGTTAATTAGTGCTGCATACCACTCGTTAATCCATCTTAACCAATCTTAACAGGCACTTCACTGTTTTTGTGAAATAGCGCTTCCTTCAACATGAGGAGTAATCGCAAACAGTTAATATCAAGGCAACAGAATGAATAAAACTTAACTAATTAAACTACTTAACTTAATTAACCGTTCACGAGTCTGAAAGCCCGCATCGTAATGCTACCATTCTAATGATGTTAAACCATCGTAAGTGCTACGCTATCGGGAAACAGGGCCCAGGTTTATTTTTATTTTAAAACATTTTGCCTTTATGCTACTCACAAACAAATATTTTAATACACTATATTTTTGATTATATGATATTTGTATGTAATTATATTTGTTGTACACATGAATTCAGTTAAAACGTTTTTCTCATGTGTCTAATAGTAATTTTAATCCTAATGTAGTGTCCCACCTTACCTAACAAAGTGTCCAATGTGCTGAAATAAGTTTATGATTCCACTTGTTCTAACCACAGCCTTAATAGTTTTTTTAATATTAGGCCTACATTAGTTGGTGACATCTGGAAATCTTGCATTTCATTTGTAAGTTCATTCAACCAAGGCTCTATCATTCACATGGGTGTACCACACATTCATCCATTGACCTCATGCATTCAGTGAGGAGTGATTAGCATCTGGGTACCATTAGCGGCTGCCTGAGTACCAACGCTAAGTGCCACGGGCTGTTGGCCGATTAACACTAGAACCGCCAGAGCTGAACGCCGTTTGGCATAATTAGCATACCAATCGTCCCAATTAGCATGGACATTCTCCTCAGCAGCATCACCATCCCGCCATTCTTTTTTTTGGTTAAATGCGAATTAACTTAACAATTTGAGATCCGGGGCTATTCATAAAAGATCCGGGGATATAGCCCCAAACGCCCAGGCCTAATGACGCCGCTGTTGATCAATATTGATCACATGCAGAAGGACAAGATCCTTTTTACCTCTAAACGTACCTCTAAACCATTCAAGCCATTGATTTTCTAATGAGTGAAAATGATGAGCGGTCCACTCAGGAGATTAAGGACCTGCTTTCATCAAGGTATAACATCAACATCGCTGTTATCACAATCAGAAGACAACTGAAGGAATTTGGGTGGAGCTATGTAAAAGCTCTGTAAGAATTTTTTTGTCCCAACTTAAATGTTACTGGGTACTAACTAGTGGTGTAATATTCTATATAATTATATAGTATTTATTACAAAAGGTACAGAACATTAACCATTTGTTTTCTCTGTTTTTACTGCAGTTTGGATCCAATGATTCGTAAAACAAACAAAGAACTTTGTGTGCATCAGGCCCAGGCATGGATCGGAAGTCATGAGAAATTCAATGATGTCATCTTTACCAACAAAACCACAGTTGCCCTTGAGCAATTTGTGAAAAATTGCTATAGAAAACCTGGTAGAAGATCAACCAAGCCGTCTCCTAAGCATCCACACAAACTCCATGTGTGGGGGGCAATTTCTCGTCAGGGACCAGGCCCATATGTGATTTTCGAAGGTAAGTTTAATAAAGGCTACAGCTTTAGCTGTTTTATATAAAACAGCTAAAGCTGTAGCATTTTATATAAAAATATAAAATGCTAAATTATATATTTTTGCACACATATTTTTAGATTACAATTTGTCTAAATTAATAACAATAATTTACAATCGTAATACAATACCTAATACAATACCTAATTTAGGTATTATGGCTCGAGAGTTTTTTGAAGAAGAAATCATCAAGGGATGTGTTGGACCCTACGTCAGAGATGTTTTTCTGGGACAAAATCGTTTCAAGGTATAGGCATATAGGCTCCAACACCCATATTTTGTTATGTCTAGGCCTCTTCATATGTATTATTTTACATTGACTGTTACAGTACGCTAACATATAAGTACGCTAACGTATACATTTTAATATATTTTCTTATTCTTCCAAATCAGACAATGACCCAAAACACACTGCCGCACGGAATTGCATCGCAAATGCAGGCATAAACTGGGTTAAGACGCCAGCTGAGTAAGTACTATTAAACAACACATGATGCACCCCTTCTACTATAGAAGTACATTATATCTAACTTTCTCTTTTTGTTTCCACTAGGTCGCTGGATTTGAATCCAATAGAAAATGTTTGGAATGAACTAAAAACATTTTTTCGTAAGCATGCCAAGCCGACAAGCAAAGATGAGCTTGTTATCGCTATCAGAACGTTTTGGGTTGAGAAACTGACGATAAAAGGCCTGCAACAAATACATTGAACACATCTGCAACATCTTACCTGTGATCGTGGAGTTGGATGGACGGGCAACTAAAATTTAGCATTGTAAATTCTATATGTTGGTAAAATGTTTGACTGTACATTATTTAATTAAATATCTCGATTTTCATTTGATGTTACTTTTGTCATTATTTAATTTCTAACAAAATTATCTGGCCTACTGTACAGTACCTGGCCGTTGTAGTGTGAGCTATTTATTTATCAATGTAATTGTTTTGGAAAATACCATTTTGAAAGATACACCCTCTTCCTTAAATGCCTTCCTAAATAGGTTTGTATAGCCTTAGTAATAAAATCGAATTCATAAAATTACTGTTTTATATTACAGAGAAAAAAATATCCAACATAGCCTACACCATAGCCTATACCATTCATATTCTCTGATTATTTTACAGAAGATTCAGCTTTTTATGTAGCTAAAATCATCAAATGTAGCTATTACACTAAATAATTTTCTATCAAGGGAAATGGCAAGTGCACACAGAACAAGACCAAGGAAAACTGTGTGTCAGGGTTTAAGTTAGCCGGCAAATGTGGCTTTTCGCAGGTATCAGGTGAGTTCAGTAGATTAAAAAATATTAACCGCCAAAATGTCCGGTGGGAAAAACGCCAAATGAATAAGTAAAAATATCAATAGAATATTAAATAGCCTGATATTGTGTGACCGGTATGATCTGTTGCCACGAAAACAGCGAGCCTCTGCTCACTACAGTATCACAAGAAAACAGCGAGCCTCTGCTCACTCTCACGATAAGACGTTACTGAGTCATGTGACTAAGGTTGGCGCGAGAACCAAAAGCGGTAACTCCTACATGCGACTCCGAAATGTCCAACGCGAAGCAGACAACGCGAAGCAGACATAACCCGGCCGGTTTAAAGAAATCATAGCGATGGTTCTACTGAGGCCAGCAAACAAGTTTCAGTAAATGATCTGAGCCTATAGTATAGCATCACAACAATCTTAGGCCTATTTCAACACTTCAGCCAGCGCCATAGGGACTTCCATGAAAAAGTCCATATGGGGGGTTGGGGTTCTAAGCCCGGAATGTATTGTTATCCTAGCAACGCCTCTGGCGACAGATAGGATCTGTGAACTGATCTTCACAATCAGTTCACAGATTGTGAAGAGTTAATTCTGCTGACTAATTTAAATAAAAAATATTTGTTGGATCATAGAGTTTGTGTTTTATTGCTGTTTAAGTGTAGGGTATTATACAGTATGGCTATTTAAAACATATGTCCGGAACTCTGGAATTTTAATGGCCATATTGGCTGACTTGATAAGACAAATAAGCGACTGAAACGCGCTTGTCGTTTAAATAATAATGTTGCGAAATTAGGCTACATTATGGGGCTGTCAGGCTTTTATGGAAACGAGGAGCAGGAGACGAGGAGCTTTGTTGAAAAGTCTTTCTGTTTAATAAAAAGAAGCACAGACTTATGCTCACAAAAGTGAGACAATAACACACAAAGACTAGGGGAGCAGAGGGAACATATATACTGGGGGGAATGATTGTAAAATGAGGACCAGGTGCGCTAAACAAGACAACAGGTGAGATGAATAGATGAGATGGGCGGTGGTGTCAGAAGGCCGGTGACGTCGACCGCTGGAGCCTGCCTGCTGCAGGGGGAGGAGAGGCAGCAGAGGGCGCAGTCGTCACAGGGGCATTATTTTAAAAATGAATTAAACATCTGGATTTTTATATTGCTTTTTTATCATTATTTCATCAAAACAAAATTGTCAGGCCTACTGTACCTGACTGTTGTAGTCTAACTTTTATTTATTTGTCATTGCAATTGATTTGAAAAATACCATTTTGAAAGCTACCCTCCTTTCATGACTTTTCTTAAATAGGTGTATTGGGTTAATGTGGAGTAATTAACAGTAATTTGTCGACATACAGGAAATAAACGAATTACAAGGTCTGTTCAAACGCCATTATATTAGAAACTTTAGAAAAATCAATCGTTATTTACCGCTGAAAAAATTAATGAAACAATGATGGGTTGAAAGTGTAGCCTATTGCCAATTAAACAAACTAAACGTCCTTCATGTAAACGTGCTATGTTAAACACTTGAATTATATGTTCGTTTGGGACTAGTGTGGCATATTGTAATTTATCAAAGAAATCTGGTGGGAAAAGTTTTTATTGATATAAATGAAGTCTTCAGGAAATATTTTTGCAGAAAAGTAGCATCAATGATGCAATAAGTAATGTTGGCTTGGTAAAAGTCTGCAGTTAGCCTTCATAAATGTTAACTTAATCGTTGTAATCAACTGCTATATTTTTATTTCAGTTAACCTTGTTACGCGTGAGTTTCAAATATCCCTTAACGACCCTCCAGCGTGAGTTTTTTTGCACATGATTTCCGTACTCACTCAGAGTTCCAGAATTTGATTATGACATCACAATACATTTCATCCGCAGCTTCCCAAAAACACCACGCTGCTTATTAGTTATGCATCTATTTTTTTATTTCAATTATATTAGTGAACCTCTACTGGTAGTAACTGTTGAAAATGTATGTTGAGTAATTATTGACCAATCTTAAAAATGCTGTCGTTTTTCACAAAAGATACTGACACGCATCACTTGTTGTATCAATATAACTATTTATAGCAATATAAATTTGCGCTGTAATACTGTTTTAGTTTGCGCCATCGGTTTGCTACTAGATCTGCCAATTGAGCTATTGTGCGTGAACCCTACCAACATAAAAACAAACTGACTGGATTAACCCCATGTTAGCTACGTGCATTAAGTGCCTTTCAGACGGTTGACATGAACAGTCACCTTGCCAGGTAAGGAACACTACATACATTGCATTGCAAGCTTCTCTCACTGACTCAAATTCAAACAGCTGCAACCACTCGTTGATGTGTTACTGTAGCTAGCTGGCAAACGTCAGCTATCCGCTAGCTTACAAAGTGTGACCTGTAATTCAGTGTAGCGAAAATGAAGGTTGGTGATGGTTATAAATGTGTCTAATTGTATTGAACGGTAGAAGTAAAAAAAAATCTCTAACATATCCTTTGTTTGAACTAGTTACTGAAAGTCAGCCACCAACAACAGATTGCCTCAGATTCCCGCACACACACTGTAGTTATGTAGTATCTGCATGATGTGCCACTGCTGAGGACTGGATCAAAATATTGTGAGGCAAAGGGCGGTGGGTCGCAATCATTTGAAACTTAAAAATGTGCTATTAAGTGTCTATATCCAGCACAAGTGCTTTCATTGCGTGTTATAAATATTACTGAAATTACAGTTATTTTTACAGTGATATATTGGGGAGGGGCAAATCTGTCCGAAAGACTGGCAAATGTAAATGACCATCAGGTCACCTTTCTTTATCTTAGGTTGATAAACAAGCACAGCGGCGCCCACAAACGGGTAACGTAACTTCTAGAAAGTTTTTACACAATGATTTTGACCAGTTTTCAGCTCTTCCAGGAAATTGTAAGATGCTCTACAGTAGTCACTAATATCATTCGTTATTGTGTCAGACGTATTATGTTTATTTTAGAAAAATATAACTGCCAGTCTTGGCTGCCTGTTGATACGTAAGTAACCCTTCTTGTCCCGATTTGGACGCTTGCTACCTGGTTAATATAGTGTGGTCTTCAAACAATTACAATCAGGAAATAAAGTTATAAACACTGTTTGAGCTTAATGTGAGTAAACAAAAGCGTGGTGTGACCAGTGATTGTTACGTCACTCGTACCTAGACTTTCTAATGGTGCGTTCTAAACAATACGTTCTAATCACAGCGGTGTGATCGTACGCTTCAGGGACCACGCTAGCCTGATCACACTGGTGTGATCGTACGCGTCAAAGGGTTAAAAGAATTACAATTAACGAAAAGAAAGAGAATCATGTCTGTAGACCTATAATTAAATATACATTCTCAGTTCTCAGAAATAACAGTTAATCAAGCAAAGCAACACAGCAACATGGAATCAAACACAGTAACATAGCAATCCATGAATAGGATTATAGTAGACAATATTCCTCCGATTTTTAATGTTTCATTCTGGCCATGTAAATACAGAAGCAGGCTTGAATAACAGCAGTTTCAGGCGGGTGTCGATGTTCTCACATATGCCTCCTGGTGGCCATTCTTAATTTTTATTTTATGTTTTTGTCCATGCTGCACGGCACTGCAACATGCCTTGTAGCGGACCGCCCCCTTGGGTCTGGAATTAAATGAGCGACATCTGTACATTGTTTGGTGCTTAAGGTGTTATACTGCTCTGAAAGTGTCAACCATTTGAAGTATCCATATTATCTGATGCAGAATATTGTATTATAATACCATTTGAGGTAAATGACCTGAAAACTATTGCAATGTAACATGCAAGTACATTCAGTTTGGCCAAACAGTGGTGGCATAATAGCCATAACACAATATCTGTTATTCTTCGTCACTCAGTGAGATTACATTTGGTACACATGATCAGGGTTGTGAATTTACTTAATGTGAATGATGTTTCAAGTTGGCCACATGGGGGCACTATAGGAAAGGAAAAAACATAGATGTCGAATTGCTTGCAACTATGGATATAAGTTGAAAAAAAATTGCAATCTGGCTAGTAGTAGCTTCAATGCTGAAACACGCTAAATGCTGCTTGCAGCTTTAATTATTATTATGGCAAAAAATTTTCTTTTTTGCAAATTCCCATGAGATAAAATGGCTTAAAGGTGCCCAAATTTTTATAGTAGTAAAGGGCCAAGGGCCGCAACTTCTGGTGCAGTGCCATGCATGTCGGCCTCATGGTGGTGCTGTCACAAGCCTCCAAAATCACACTTTTTGCAAGCTCACCACGCCCACCCCTTGTGACCTAGAGTCTTGAAAATTGGTACATAGGTATACCTCCTCATGATGAACATTTTTGCCATTGGGACCTATAAAGTCCGCCATGATGGATTTTCCACCAATTTGGATTTTTGGTCTTCAAAAGTTAAATCAGCCAGGCCAGTATGTAAAAAAACATGGAAGCTATTGACCAAAGAACATGTGTGGGGGCGTGGTTTTGCACATATATAGACACATCTCCTACAAGGATAATGGTATAATAATTCTAGGTGGTATGTATGTTGACAAGGACCATACGGAAAAAAATACTGCAAGGATTTTTTTATCATCCACCTCCTCACAAGGAACATATTTTCCATTGAGACTCATAAACTTGACTTTAATGGTTTTAATAGCCATTTTAAATTTGTGAAAAACACTAAAAAATTAATTCCTCTGGCACCAAATATCCGATCTTCACATACTTTGATATTTGGCATCTAGGGACCATGGTCTTCAAATGTTATATCAGCCAGACCATTATGTAAAAAAAAGAGGTAGATAAGTCCATCTCCTCATAAGGAACATATTTGCATTAGGGACCCATTAAGTGAGACATAATGTTTTTTCGGCAATACTGAATTTGTGAAAAATGCTTCAAATGCTACTTCTATAGCATCAAATAACCAATGTTAAGTGTGATTACTTTTGGTACACATGGTCAGGGTTGTGAGTTTAGTTTATATGAAAGATGTTTCCATTTGGCCACATGGGGACACTAGTGAAAAGGAAAAACCATACATGTAATATTGTTTACAGCTATGGACGAGTTGGATTTGTGTCCTATTGGAAAAACTGCAATCTGGCTACTAATAGCTTAATATTGAAACCCGCTAAATGCTGCTTGTAGCTTTAATTATATTTATTTTCGTATGAGTTATGTTAATATTTTCTCTTCTGCAGCGTCAATAATGCTTGTTGTGGAAATGTTTGAATTAAGGTATATTTGAGAAATGTCTGCCTTTCTATTACCTGGTATGTAACTCTTTTATTTGATTGTGACACACGTCTGTATTATATCAGAGCATCACTAGGTACTCTGACCATCTGTTCTTCTGGTTAAACCAAGAAGGGTATCTGTCCTTTGCTCATTAGGAATGTAGGAGAGGGGGATCTGGTATTTGCCTAGGGGGCATCATTGAATGGTATCAGCAGATTATAGGGTTACTCGTAAATCTGCCTATCTGTATAACCCATCATATCTATTGTTTGTCCAGATGATGTAAGACCTCTTTAGAGTTCAAGAGGTTACCCATGTGGGGGAGGACAGCCTGCCCCTTGGTTAAAACGTAGGTAGTGATAGAACAAAGGGAATGAGTTTTATTGACATAGGACAGCTGGGCAGCATCTTACCACACCCCTTTTTCCCCTATATGTACTGATGATTGTCATGTATTAATTTAGAGACTCCTCAGATGATTATCCTGTAAGCGTTTGACGCGTCTCTCTATTTGCAAATAAACTGTTAATTGTGCCAAGAGAATTTTGTCTCTTTACTTACTCCTTTAAGAGTGTCTATCGATGGAATTACCATCACATACTAAGGATGTAAACGTTCTTAAATTATTGTTGATCAGGAGATTGAACCAAATACTCTGATCGAGGCATGCTTTGAAATTTCAACCCATTCTAATCCATGTAAAAGTTCCAAGGCTTGCATCGGTGTAATACCACGTGATTGACGACGTCCGAAGCCTCGTTTGATCAAGCCTCTTTGGAAAATGCAGGCTTCTATGGTAGTTCGGTGCGGTTCGGTGCCTGAGACTTTCGAAGAGCAAGCTCTACTGGTCACTTTATTTAGTAATTAGGGGATCTCCGGTAGGACTGACTAACTTTTTTTGTAAATTTGCATGCTGATAGAGGGCTATCCCAAACTAATGCACAGCAATTTTGGTGTCCATAGGCCCATGCCTCTGGCGCCACCATCGGGTCAAAGTTGCGATTTTCACATGCCCATAATGCGGGCTCTGATTGCCATGGAGACATAAATCTGGTATCATATGATGCATGGGCAAGTGCTGAAAAACTTTGCCAGAGGCCATTTTCATTTCTGCCACATTGGATTTTCCGCCATTTTGAATTTTCTGAAAATTCTTAGAAATTTTTCACAGGCCACAAATTTTGTGCAATCTTCCTGAAAAACGGCACAGATGATTTTCAGACCAATCCTAACAAAATTTATCAGATGGATTTTTGATATGCTGAACCGTTAGTCCGTTGTAGCCAATCGAATATGGCGATGAGGCCGCCAAACAGGGAGTGAGGGTGTATCTCAGCATCCGTTTGTCACATATTTACCAAACGTGGTATCCATGGTTGGAAGGAGGAGTAGAGGAGACCTGCAATGTTTAGCACTAATCAGCCATGTGGAGGTGCTATACCAGAATGTCACTTTAAAGGCTCATTACTCCTGAATGCGAATAGATATTTCAACCAAACTTGGTCTGTTGCATGAGTGCATCGGGTTGTTGTACTGCATTAAATAGGAAGTTGGTAGTGCAAACCATGTGACCGCCACAGGCCAATGAAATTCAAGCTATGAATCAAAGGCTTTAGAAATGCTTGATCGCGATCAAACTTGATCATTATAAGCTCCTTCTATGAGCTGCATCATCTTCGTTTCCCGGTATTTTGAATAGATTAAAACGATACTAAAACTAACCGTTCGTCCGATTTCCACAAAACATACTATAAGAAAATGTATTATTTCAAACACTGTTACGCATGCAGGTACCCTGTATGTGCGTTTGTGTTTTTCCCCTCCTGCCATTTCCCCAGGTGTCTCTTATGTTCCTGATTGTGCTCGTTGGTGTTTCCCACCTGGCAGTCATGAGTGCAGCGCCTGACTGCTAAGGTGGACCAATCGGTGGACACCCCTCCTAATTGCACCACCTGTTCCTTTTTCCATTACCCAATCGCATCACACATCCCTTGTTTAAGAACCCAGTCAGTTGGTTCTCCCAGAGAGACTCTTTTGATTTACCCCACATGGACATAGACACTCTTGAGATACATACCTTTTTTTTTGAAAGACAGACACTTTGTTTATACACACATCACTTAGTTTAGCACATACATCTCACTTTGTCCTGTTTCATATGAGTATGTATTGCTGTGGTGTTTTGTTTGGTGTTGTCTAGTCAATTGTTTGCTGTGTGCTGTTTAGTCCTTGCTCGACCTGTGTGTTTTTGTTTATCCCTGTGTCCCTGGGAAAAGGGTTTTTTTAGCAAGTCGCCCTTGGGCATACACAACCCGTAGGAAAACTTTGTCTAAAAACACTAGTTAGAACTGAGCGAACCACCCACTGTATTTTTGTATTGGTTAGAAGTCAGTTAAGCGAAGTTTAGGGGTGTTTTGACTATATTATTTCATTTCTTGGGTTCAGCTCAGCCCCTTTTCCCTTCCCCCTTGACCGTGTGTTTATAATAAACGTTTTATGTTTGACGTTAGCTTTGGTTGTCTGTGTCGTTTGTTCTCACTGTCCATTTACACTAGACAAATTTGCATGAGTGTTATGTTACGGGTCTCTGTACCATCCACCCTAGACTGCTAGAGCCACAGGGTTCGTAACAAACACAGCATATGTCATATGTCTACAACTTCCTGCGTCCTACAGTTTCGCAGGAAGTGAAAGCATATCTTTCGCAGGAAGTGAAAGCATATGTATGTCAAATAGCGATATCTCCGTGCTCTGTAGAGCTGGAGTCACCAAACTCATCTAAAATCGTGCTGCTTGTTGAGCCAAACAAAATTGTCTCTCACATATATGAGCTTCGTCATCTTCGTTTTGTGAACTTTGAATAGATTAACATAAAACTAAAACGAATTAGTCCTAGGTCATTGGTCGGATTTTGACAAAAGTACCTTTTGGCTATGTACATATACAATTATAAAACAGTTGGAATTTCATAACATAGTGGCCACTATATGCCAATCAATTGAGGCATCATGTGTTTTATGTTCACATTGGTATGCAAATGGCCTAGAAGGCCAAAAACTCCTATAAGGCATACAAGGCTTAAATGACCTAGAAGGCCTATGAGACCTAAATGATTTGTAATTCTTTAAGGCTTTCACAGGCCTTATGATCAGGCCTATACAACGTAAATGGGTTAAAAGGCATATGAGCCTTAAAAGGCATTTAAGGCCTTAACACTAATGCCTACGCCAATTGGCGTTTGAGTTTGTAATTAAAATAAAACTGCCATTTTGAAAGCTACACCCTCCTCCTTCCATGACTTTTCCTAAATAGGCGTATATTACATTTTTCTGTTGTCGGAATTCTAAACTGACGAACAGAAAACGATTTAGAGACGTTACCTTTTTTTTTACCCTGTTTTCCTACTTAAAACAGCCCACGCCAACAACAACAGCCCACGCCACTTAGCATTGGTACCCAAATGGTACCCAGGCGCTAATCACCCTGCACTGAATGCCTGACGTAAATTGATGAATGCGCTATACTCCCAGAAGAATGATCAAACCTTGGTTGAAAACTTTCAAATAGCTTAATTAGGCTATTATTAAAACATAATACAAACGATATAGGCTACTTATCACACGTTACCGTGAGATTCAGCTTATTGTGTAAGCTAATTCATCAAATGTAAATCTACAAATGTACTATCCTAAAAAAGTATTCACTAAACGAAATACCAAGGATATTGTTTAGCAGTCACAACTCACTAATTCAAGAAAGATATTACAAGTTACTGGTTTTATTTTAGGAGAAAAAGAGAAACTAAATTGCACACACATCCTATCGACTCTCTTAGAATTTTCTCTGCTTATTTTACTGAAGATTAAGATCCTACAAATGTATTAGACTAAATAATTATTCACTAAAAGAAATACCAAGGATATTATTTAGCAGTCACCAATTCAACAAAGGTATTACAAGTTACTGTTTTTAGGAGAAAAAGCTAAACTAAATCACACACACATCATATTGTCTCTCTTTGATTTTTCTCTGCTTATTTTACTGAAGATTAAGAAATTGCATACATGTTGTTTACATTCTTTTTCAGTTGTTACACGTACGTCTACCTCGGAACCTAGTCTAATCGAATCTAATGAATAGCAAGGGAATAGCAATGACGTCAATGGATGAATGGGCGATATCCCCCTCATCAACCCAGACATACATATGCATGTGACTGAAGTGTGATGATGAGGGTAGAAAGTGTACAGGTGCTGGTCATATAATTAGAATATCATCAAAAAGTTGATTTATTTCAGTAATTCCATTCAAAAAGTGAAACTTGGATATTATATTTATTCATTACACACAGACTGATATATTTCAAATGTTTATTTCATTTAATTGTGATGATTAAAACTGACAACTAATGAAAATCCCAAATTCAGTATCTTCGAAAATTAGAATATTACTTAAGACCAATACAAAAAAAGGATTTTTAGAAATGTTGGCCAACTGAAAAGTATAAACATGAAAAGTATGAGCATGTACAGCACTCAATACTTAGTTGGGGCTCCTTTTGCCTGAATTACTGCAGCAATGCGGCGTGGCATGGAGTCGATCAGTCTGTGGCACTGCTCAGGTGTTATGAGAG
>JACXGI010004673.1:25741-52476 GCA_016801175.1 Esox masquinongy | reverse complement strand
GTAGTGGTGATGGTGGAGGTGGTAGTGATGGTGGAAGTGGGGGTGGTTGGTAGTGATGGTGGAAGTGGGGGTGGTTGGTAGTGGTGATGGTGGAGGTGGTAGTGATGGTGGAAGTGGGGGTTGTTGGTAGTGGTGATGGTGGAGGTGGTAGTGATGGTGGAAGTGGGGGTGGTTGGTTGAAATTACAGTAATAAAAAGCCATATGTTTATCACCCAGTGTCACACCCCGTCTGGGTTCCCCGTCTTCTCTGACTGTATTCTGAGTGCTTTATATAAGGCAATTACATCCTCACACCTGATGATTATATTAGGCAGTCACACAAACGGATGGACAACAGACACACGAACATATAGACACAGACGGATGGTTGTATGATGAATGGAGAGAAGGGAGATGGAAGGAAGTAGGAAGGGTACAGACATTGCTTAAAATATTGATACATTATCGCACACCCCAAAGCCTTGGCTGCAATGGGTCTAAAGGAATACTTGCAGTACCTGCAGCCTGGTACATTTGTCATCCTCAGCATTGCATCTCCATAGGAACACCCCAGTTACTCTCCGAGTCCCAGCGCCTAAATCCACAGATGGTTGTTTAAATGGCCGCATTCCAGTTACACAGAACCAGGTATCAAGCCTCATCATTTCCTGTGTTGTGATCCTCATGGTGTAACATCTCTCTCCTTGACTCATCAGTGAACTTGCAGTTCTCTAACATATAATTACTGTGACCTCTAGTGTTTTTTATTTTCTTGATGAAAATATTCCAAGTTGAATATAGCAAAGTACACACATTAAAAATGAGACATAGTATGTTTTGAGAGAAATTGTGTTTTTTGGAACAATAGAGAAGCAATGGAGACCAGTAATGTGTTCTGTCCCTGAACAAGGCAGTTAACCCTAATTGCTGCCATGTTGTTGCTGCAGTGAGGATATGTTAGCCAGTCATACCTGGTAAAATAAGGCTGAAAAAACACAAGCATTGACAGACTTAAGCTGACAGGTTTTAACAGGGTAGGCATCTAGATTCAGCTGTGGGCTGGGATTTGTCAGAGCGGATGGTTGGGAGGCTGTAACATAACATAATTATAATAATTATGAAAAAAATATTTGTACACTGCAAATTCACCAGACCTAAGCCCCAAAATAGATTGTATTTTATAATGTCAATAATTTGATACTTTGATTACATTAAATCACAGTCACACAATCTCTTATTTTATTAATGAGAATAATTTGGATACTCATTTCCTAAATTAACCTTAACTTAGCTGAATTTCGGATGGTTTTATTGTCCGTTTTAACCTTACAAAAAAAATTAACAAATCCCAACAAAGACCCTCTCAGGTATCCTGTAAGACATTCTGTCACAGCACCAAGCTGACCACCAGGCACTGGTAAGGCTCAACCTGGCCAGAGAACATGCCCCTTTGCTATATAGTGCCCTTTCCAGTTGGTATGGGCCCGTCTGTCTCCATTACACGTGTCACGCACACCGCCGGGCACATGTTATCCGTCCTTATGAACGTCACACACTCCGACAGGCTTTTTTTGCGCTTATCACGCTCTCAGACACATGGTCCATCCGTGTAAGCCGACAACTCCGCCCATTTTTTCCGTTTCGAATGGCTGGGAAGCCCCCATGGCTGATTCTCATTGTCCAGCCCAGTCCGGGGAGGAGGAGGCATCTTCAGCAAGGATTTCCTGGTCTTATCATACGCCAGCAATCCCTCAGATTACTTGTGTGCCTGCAAAAAATCTTATTGAGATTTTATGAGTGAGCATGACCTCACATAATGCTGACTGGGGTTTAAAAGGAAACCGGGATACCAAGATTTACCGGGATTTCCCCCAAAACAGTACAGAAACTGTTTAGTTATCAGTAAATACTCAATGCTTACTCAATGCTGTGAGGTGTCCAGGACCTTCTTTACTTTGTCATGAATTCAAAGCGCACATAGTGTTTTTACTGAAACTACACAAGCAATAGAAATACCCTAATATGGTATACAGTCAAATATGATCCAACATTTGAGTTACTAGTATCCTGTGTATTTGGAAAGTATTCACGCCCCTCACATTTTTCCAAATTGTGTTATGGTGATCAGCGGCGTCGGACCGGGGGGAAAAGGGGTACTAAGTATATAGGGCCCTAACGTGTAGAGGGGCCCCTCGAAAAATGTTTGAGTCTTGAATAAAGAGGGGAGGGGCCCTCAGAGACCACCCACATACAGGGCCCAGAAATCTGTGCTGCACCCCTGATGGTGGTGCGAACACCCCCTCTCCCGTATCAGCGTCGGGCCAACAGCCCAGGGAGAACCCCCTGCCCAAGACTGCGAAACATGGCCCTTGAAAGCAGCCCAACTAGTATCTCTGAATGCAGCTCGTCTGCCACCCCCTGACGAGGCACACCTGTCCCCAATCAGGTCTCATCAGGGGGGGCTAGAATGACCCCTAGGAAAGCAGCTCCTGGCAGCATGGAGTTGAAAACAAAAGAGATGGATGCGGTCCCCCGCCCTTTCACAGCTGAGTCCTGTATTACAACAATAAAAACATGTACAAAATGGAATTAAAACACATTAAGAAAAACAATCACAACTGGCATTAAAATGATCCTTTATAACAAATGTAAAATGTCTAATAGGCCCTAAATCATTTAACTTAAGATAACAATAAATGGCATTCCATGTTTGTTTCGAAAGAGCAGTTTACTCAGTTCTGAATAGGTCTGCAGTTAGTATCTCCAAAATTATTCAGTCTTGAGAGTGTGTTCGGTAACTAATTTCCTTTGTAAGATAGTCAGGACGTTTTTGGATATATAAAAACAATTTTGAGTGTTATAGCAAAGGGTCTGAATACTTATGTAAATGGGATTTTCTTTAAAATATAAATTTGAAGCTTGTTTTTGCTTTCTTCTTACGGGTTATGGTTTGTAGATTGATGAGGAAAAATTCAGTTCATTTCATTTTAGACTAAGGCTGTAATGTAACAAAATGTGTAAGAAGTTAGGGTTCTGAATATTTTGAAAATGCACTGTACCTTACAAAAAAGTAATGGGTGTGTCGAAGCTTTACAAAATGGAATGCCACAGAAGAGTAATGCAAAACATGCAAGTATAAATATACAGCCATTTTCACAAATGTATTGCTCCGTCATTCAGCAGACCTACACCCCCAACAAATGGAAGCAAATGCAGAAGGGTGTTCTTGGTTATTTATTACATTTTATTAAGCCAGTTTGCTCAGGTTTGTGTAAGCAGAAGGCTTATGTTTCATTTACTGTATGATGTAATTTTAATAAACGTCTAAGACCAGGGAAGAGATGATCAATGACTCAAATTGAAATATTATCATTGTTTAGATTATCTAATGTTAAATGAAATATATCAAATGCAAAAAAAGAGAATTAAAAATAGCCTACTGATAATGACATAGCAGCGGTTTTAGATCTGGGCACAACTGATAAAATGCAATGCTATTTATGGTTTTGAATCTCCACTAGATGTGTTAAATGCGGACAATCAGATATTTCCCTCTCTCAAAATCACCAACGTACGTGTGTTATCATAAAGTATGGACAGCCACAACCTCAAAAAATAACCATTCAATTAAAGGTTGGTTAAAACAAATGTAATTTTCAATAGACTGCATGTAGTCTAATGACTTATAAAATTTTAATAGTTGCCCAAATAACATAGGAGGCTCTTAATTTAAACTAGTCTACATACTGTAACTGAAATACTGTGATGACTTTGACAGAGATTTGAGTTGATTACATCTAACAACTAACACTTTAGATCCGTGTTTAATTCTCCACTTACATTAATATAATCATGTCCAATTTATTTTCACTGGTAATTATGCTTTTAAATGGCACTTCCTGTTTGAACGGTTATACTGGGATCCACAGTAATTTTTTGCAATTGGTATATTCTCAGGAAAAAAATAAAACCCTAGTGCAGCAGTGTCTTCCTGGTTGGATGAGCAGTGCAGAAAAAGCAGAATGGCTTGGCACGGTTGCAAAGGAAAAAAGCATGCCAAAGGACAAAGGCAAGGCAATGTCAAACTTCTACAATTCAGTTCAGAGTCTTTGAAATAAGACAGTGTTGCGAATACATTTGAAAATGTCAAAATTGAGGAAGCAAGAAAAGGTCAAAATGGGTTCAAAAGTTTATGAGATCCTAACAAAGATGTTGTTGTGCCTAAAAACATCCACAGCAGTTGGTGACCGCACAGTTAAATGAACCACACAGTTGATAATCAGCACATACAGTAGGTAAATACAGAAGGTCACATTTCTAATATACATGCTGTTTGAATAGAAGTGTTCTATCTCAGTCAATAGATGCCCTCCAAGTAGCTATTTACTTCTGTCAGCAACTGTATGTACCGCCAGTGGGTGAGTGAACTTCATCACCTATATATTGAATCAATTCTGTAAATAACAGCCAGGGTACATGCTGACAGACAAAAGAAAGGTTTAGGAGAGATCCAATGTGTAGCTAGGCAATGTTTCACCGGATGTCTGTGTGTGGTGCGCGTGCTGGCGTGGGTGTGTGCGTTTGCGTGCATGTGTGTATTTAATGGTATGTGAGTTACTGTCTTGAGTTGTGCTTTTCTTCCATCCGTCCTTGACAAAAAGAAAGTCAGAGTTGCTATGACAACTGTTCCATTTCATGCCTGCAGAATGAGAGAATGAAAGTACAGGTTCTGCCAAAATAAAGGAAATTCCAACATAGTCTTTTAATAGGGTATTAGACAGCACAAGTAGGCAGAACAGCGTCAATACACATTGCTACAGATTCTACAGGTACATGTAACTTTATGTGATGGAAGCAACACCTTTCTTCCAAGACAAATTCCATCATATTTTGTTTTTGTGTGGGTGGTACCACTCCCTTTAATTGTGATCTGGCATCTGAATGATCATTTCATGTCATGAAACATCAAAAAGTCTTAGTAACTGAAACTCCTGCCAATTGTGCCGCAACAATCACACTTCATTCAAAGTCACTGATATCTCTTCTAGCCATGTTAGTCAAATTATGGGCCACAAATAATATAGGATGTTACTTCCTGCTTTCAATATACTTTATATCTCACGATTACTTAAGTGTTATTTGGTATTTACCTGTGTCTGTATTTTTATACCTGTCACATGTTGAAACAGGTTTCTCTTAGCTAGCTAGCGTACTGGGGGGACACAAGGAAATCAGCATGATGAGTGTTGTCAACATATATGAAAGCTGCTGAAGCTGAATGCACATCGTTTTACTTCTTGACTGATTAACTAAGAAGTGGCAGCCAGATAGAGACACTCATTTCAAGGACGAACACACACAGACACACACACACACACACACACACACACAAGCGTGTGCTTTTGTGCAGATTGTAATCCCTTTCATCAGTGATTGAACCCTGTGTATGCGTGTGTGCGTTTCCGTGCGTGTGATGAGGGTCACGACTTTGATCAGTGATCGCATCAGGGGTGTGCGTGGGTGGGTGCGGGGGGGCCGGCGTTTATGAAATATCAGCGTCCGGACTCATTGGTGATCCCCCCCGCCCTTCTCTCTCTCCTCCTTGCCTCCAGATGTGTGTTGGACATTGTGCACAGGGAGATGCTGATGGTGAAAAGCTGCTGGGATACATTAGAGGGCTCACCAATGGACATACCTCTCCCACAGGAACACACAGCTCCAACAGCTATGGAGGACTGAGCTTCATGTTTTATCAGACAGGTCTCTCTGAAGTCCTTATGTGCCTAAATGGTCTGAGGGTGAGTACCCTGTGAACTCCTCAGCATCGTTCATCTATACTTCTAGCCTTGGTGCAGACAATCACCCTCCACTCCTCTCTAGGATGGAATTATCTAATTGTACCGAGGGGATTTTCTCCCTGGACACGGTGGATGGGGGTGAAGAGGGTGAGGGTTTTCTCATAACCCCCCTAAGTAAGATCCTCCTCACCCTTACCCTCTCCCTGATTGCTGTCATGACAACAGCCATCAACTCCCTGGTGATCACGGCCATCATCGTAACCAGGAAGTTGCATCACCCGGCCAACTATCTGATCTGCTCTCTGGCAGTGACGGACCTGCTGGTGGCCATCTTGGTCATGCCCTTCAGCATCCTCTACATACAGAGGTAATGTCACCTACGTGCATTCAATCAGTGGTTTTCTTGACAGCACATGGTCTTACAGTGTTTCAGATGCCCATGTAGACATAAAATACTTCAGTTATCTGTATGTGAGCGTAATACTAAAGTAGTTGATAGTAATGGAGAGTAGTTAATTCATCATTGTGTCCTCAGGGAGAGCTGGGTGATGGGCGAGGCCATGTGTTACGTGTGGCTGAGCGTTGACATCACCTGCTGCACCTGTTCCATCCTCCACCTGGCCGCCATCGCCCTGGACCGCTACCGGGCCATTACAGACGCCGTGGAGTACTCACAGAAACGCACCGGCCTCAGGGCCGGGATCACCGTCGCCGTGGTCTGGTTACTGTCCATCCTCATATCCCTTCCCCCTCTGTTGTGGAGGAACCACGGCGGTGAGCCGGAACAGGACCAGTGTCTGATAACCCACCACCACATTGCCTTCACCCTGTATTCAACCCTGGGGGCCTTCTACATCCCCCTGCTCCTCATCCTCAGCCTCTACTATAAGATCTACAGAGCAGCTCAGACTCTGTATCTCCGCAGGGGGGCCAGCAAGGGCAGCCAGCACTCCTCCGTGGTCAATGGAACCTCCCTGCCCTCCTATCCCCTCGACGAGGACCCCAAGAACCCCGAGAACCAGAACCCTCCGGAGAAGTCCAACTCGGACCCGTCGATAGAGGGCGACCGCGTGCGCTTCACCATGAAGAGCCACCAGAGCGAGTCGCGGCGGGAGCGCGAGCGCTCGTTGAGGCGGCAGCGCATCTCGGGGACCAGGGAGCGGCGGGCCGCGTCCACACTTGGGCTCATTCTGGGGGCCTTTGTGGTCTGCTGGCTGCCTTTCTTCCTGAAGGAGGTGATCGTCAACACCTGTGGCTCCTGCAGCACCTCCGTACAGCTGGCCGACTTCCTCACCTGGCTGGGGTATCTCAACTCCCTCATCAACCCTCTCATCTACACCATATTCAACAAGGACTTTAAGAAGGCCTTCCAGAGAATGGTCAGGTGTAGTCATCGCCTCTGATGTGGACCAAAAGGGTACACACACACACACACACACACATACACACACATATCCTTGTGGGATATTATTCTTCCGTCAAAATCTTATTTTCTCCACCCGTTAACCTTAATTTTAACCCAAATGTAAGCTATATCCTAAACCTAATGCCTAGACTGACAGAAAAACCAACCACACAAGTATGGTTAAACCTGTACACACATGCACAAACACAAAGATGGGCGCGCATTTCAGTTCTGAATTACATTGGAAAATGCGGTGGCATCTGACTGCCTGCGATCAGAGACTATCGACAAGGACTAAAGGACACTGTCAAGATAAAGACACAGTCCAGCCACATCTGTCTAATGGTACATCGCTGAGCTCTGGAGGAAGGTTAGTGTGAGGAGAACCTCAAAATCCATAAGAGTCTTTTTATAGAAAACCTGGATGTTCGGATGGGTTATTGGCAAACGTGGATGTTTGGATGGGTTATTGGCAAACCTGGATGTTTGGATGGGTTATTGGCAAACCTGGATGTTTGGATGGGTTATTGGCAAACCTGGATGTTTGGATGGGTTATTGGCAAACCTGGATGTTTGGATGGTGTTTAACGGCATTGAAGGGGTGATGTTCACATGGGCGGCAGTCCTTCTCCAGGATGAAGTGAAGGATCAGCCTTGATCATTTCAGTGTCTCAGAATAGCCGACCGTGGTATTTTGGTCTGTTCAGTCGTCATCAGCATCACCAAGTCGGTCTGCTCTGTAGACTTACTGTATCTGAAAAACAACATGCGTGTATATTTAAAAAAAAAAAATATCCTGCAAGGACAATCTATGTTGTGATTAATTGTTTTTGTTGAAACTACAAAAGTACTGATTAAAGATACTGTTATGCTACTCAGCCAGTGTATGTCCCCGATGATTATGTCCACTTAATCTGTGGTCTTAATACAAAGATCTCTGTATCTTGAGGTGGTAAGAGGGCAGTTCCACTCTTGTCCTCTGCCTGTAGCTCCAAGTTCTTCCAGCACATAATGCAGGTTAATGCATGTGGCACTGATAGAGGAGGTGCTGGAATACTCATTATTTTACTCCCACTCATACACTTATAATAGCGTATGCTTTTCTTACTGTAAGTCCAGAGGGCATTTTTGTGAGGCAAATGTGTTAAAATAAACAACAAAATTACAAGGTTTCAAACTGATAATTTGATACAGCGCGTTTCCAGGAAGATAATATGATGCCTAAGGCAATACAAAGTAAGGGAGATGGTTGTAAGGAAGATGGTTGTAGATTAAGCCATTTCTTTTTAGAATACGCATCACTACGTCAACAGAAATATAGTGTTATATATAGCGTACATACAGTATATTTCAGGCAATTAATCAGAATCGGAATGAATGCGAGCTTGAACATAACTTGCCATTGATGTGCCTTGGTTGAGCTGCTGTGAGCTGCAGTAAGTGGGTGATGCTGTCCTGTGACTGGTTTTGGTGTTGGTAGGTCAAAGTTCAAGTCATGTAGGGGCGTGGTATATTTTATATTCTAATTGTAAACGTACATTCAGTAATAGATCTGTCTTCAATGTAACTTACCTTTCCAGTTTTTGACCAGTTGTTTGGTAAAGGGCTGTTGTTTCAGTGTGTCATTTCATATGCATGACAAGCTGAAGAAATAGGCCTAAAATATGCAACAAACTGGCAAACTTTAATCATCATTTTTATGGCATATTGTGGCCATTGGTTCAATTTACCCCAACAGTTTAAATTTAAGATTTATTTTGAGTGTGGTTTAATGGGTGGGCTTAACCTTTATCTATCTTACTACAATTCATTGTTCCATCAAAATATGGTTTCCACCACCCAGATGATATTTCTGTATTCATAATCGGTAAAGATATGTTCTATGATTCATACAGAATGAATCATATCTTACCTTTAACTAGCCCTTTTCATGACGACTGTTGCGATGAGCTAAGGGACAAGGCACTGTATCTTCAAAGCTGAATCAAAGCACTTTTCTAAATACAAAGGTGCCTTGCACACCATCCATTTACATATGGAACTCAACATTCATATCACATTCATAGTTTTTTGTCTTTACATTTCTCACGTTTTTTCTCTCCCAAATTTCGAGATCAAATTTGCAATTATGATTTTGCCTCTTTACAACAGTTTCACTGCTGGTTCAAAAGAATCGAAGAACAAGACATGTCCTCTAATGTATGTCACCAAGCCCTTCTGCTTTTTAACACTCTGCTTGCTCAACCAGTAGGTATTTGCCAACACATATGCACTGGAAGAAAGCACATTCCCAGGCCTACAACCACAACTGAGTTTACAGGCGGCCAACCTGCCACAAGCTGTCTCTAGAATGAGAGATACATCCAGGTGGAACTGAGCCAATTTTCATGACCTCTGCAGGACCCCTGGGCACAAAAGTTTATTTTCATGCCTGCTATGTTATTAGTTTTATATAAAACAAGGGAAATAAAGATTTGGCTGGGTGGGACCACTAAATCGAACTCTATTTAAGCCAAAAGTGTTGGCCAAATTTTTTTTCCCCATTTTTAAAAAGTGTGATAGGCATACTATGCTTGGATTGTAACGATTCTTTGCACACACACAAACACAGACATAAAGTACATCCAAACAAACACACTAATTGTCCTCTCCCCTTCATGCATTTTACACATTCTAAATGAGTACTTGGATTGACAACTATAGTTTGCTCTATAGATATAAAGACAAAATGTGTCCAAAAATGTTATGAAAACAAACTTCAGCTACAAGTTGGCAGACAGGCAGAGAAAACAAAGGAAGTGGGAGAGGTGACTGAAAAAAACCCACCAAAAAAATAGCTTACCAGGAAAAAGTTCCAGGAGGACATATAGTATTTGTGAGAGAATGGAGTTAGAGCCCTCAAACATTTTTTTCTGTTCAGATAACATTAAACACATACCTACATCCACTCTCAGCCTCTCTCACATCCTATGTCTCTCCCACAACCTCTTTCTCAATTATCCCCTCCCTCACACACACAGCTAATGTACAGTGGTCTGTCACATACACCCCACGCTACCTTAAATTAACACTCTCTCTGAATATCTACGTGACAGCACCATAACATATGCCTTTTTAGTACTTCCTGCGCCATCCCAATTTTGGGGAAAATTTCCACTAATATATTAATCTTCACAAATCTACGAGAGAAAAAAAAAACATAGATTTGGTAATATTGTGCCTAATTTTGATTCGGACTGAAGACAAAGCATTTCTATGTATTAGTGCATGCATTAACTGTAGTTGTGTATTTATGTGATATTGAAACAATACTTTCCTTGATTTTGATGCTTTACATATTGTTTTCAGGATCCACCCAAGGAAATGTAATGTTTGAGAAGGTAAAAATGGTAATGAACCATGGATAAATTGTGACTGACTGAAGGATCTACAAATAATACTGGGTAGTTCTTTGTAATGCATAGTAATTTATAGATCAGTAATTTGGCAGTCGACTGAAGTCGTGTTCATCCTCTCCAACATGGACACTTTCTTGATGATGCCCAAGTGGAAAAGGTGGAAGAAGAACCGTCTCATTTAATACAAGCACATTTTGGATTTGTTACTTTAATACAAATGAGTATCAGCAAGAGCGTCCATGATGAAAGTAATCTATCCAGGCCTTTTAGAAATTGCATACTACTAACCTCTCTCCTCATCTCCTTCTCAAAGCTGATTGGAAAAAGCCAGAGTTTCTTCTCCTTTGACCTTTCCTCCAATTGGTTTTGAGATGAATGAAAAGAAAGTGGAAAGCAGGTGAGGATTATGAAATTGAAATAAGGCCCTACCCTACAAACAAATTGGCCTGTTACCAAGGATCAAAATGACTGCAGATAACTGCCGACTGAATGATGTACAAACATTTCTCCCATTATATACTTTTGCAAGAAAGTGCTAGGGGGTGTGGTATATTCGCTATACCACCCCCTCGAGCCTAATTGTTTACATATACAATGGCATTCAGGCAATCAGCATTCAGGATTTAAACCACTCAATTTATAATCAAGCAAAAAGGCACAAGGTGATGTGGAATAGGCTATGTGTATGAGGCAACACAGAGTGCCAGGACGCGCTATAGTTGCATTTTCCTAATATAAATGTATATGTTAAACGGTCTCATATATAAGGATTTTTAGCAATCAGAATTGAAAGCTTAAACCACCCAGTGTATAATGCAATTGTAATCCCCTTGAACATGGCTTATGAATCCCAAATGGACCACTTACCTTTCCCCTCTATCCTTAACCCTCCACTTCATGCGCCTGTCGTTACCACCCGTGTCCCAAAGCTGAGGGGGTGAAAAGGGCTAATTAGACTCTCCAGTAGCCTCTTCCAGCAAGTAACGTTGCAGCCTTCATAAGCGAATCCAACACCGCACCATGTTATTTTTGTGCTTTACATAAAAAAAAAATGATAGGTGTGCTTTATCTACGCCTGATTCGTAGGCATGTGTTTGTTAGACCTTAGATATGGACAAGGTTCTAACAGCTTTATTATTTTATTTCCAGACTACAACATCAAAAACCTGCCGATTGACCAATTAATTTTCAGGTGGTTGAGGTCTAAAACGATAAGAGAGATTTGTTCATTTGAATTGTATGTTTTAATAATTAAATGTGCAACATGAGTTCCATTCCAGTCACGAGTGTGTCCAGAACTTGATGGATCTGCAACTATCTGGAAGTTCCTCCTGGAGTTCCGTGAGCAAGACATGACCATGGAGGCACTCGGTCTGAGTGGGGCACGGTGGGGCACAGCGGCAAATGTTGGGTCACCGTAAGCGTTATAGTGTAATGGTGCCCTCTTCGGGTTGACAGTCGGTTTTACAGATTTTTCATTTCCGGTTTTACTAAGTATGCACAGAATTCAAATGTGCAAGTTACCTGTTGGTTTAGTTCAGATTTTGTTGAAATATAATCAGTCTGTGTAAAAACACAGAATGAGCAAAGAATCGCCAGAAAGCAATGTGGACATTACGGTGGAACGGTTGAAAATGAAATATCTGCAGAGAAAAAAGGTTAGTTGTCCTGCTTAGTTTATCGTTTATATTGCTAGCCCCATGTTAGCTAGCTAACGTTTGCGAACTACTGCACGCTAGCTAGCTAACAGCTGGGCCACTCGTTACCAAGGAAACACGCAAACTACCAAGTATGTGTCTAAATATACTATATTTGCAAGTTAATGAAGTTACATGCTATGTAACTTTTCATTCTGTATGGCAGGTTTGCACAGGGCAGGAAGCAGTTGGGTTGAATGGAAGACAATACCAGGGAGAGCAAAGAGTGGTGAAGGTGATACCATGCAACATCAAAGAGTTGAGAGGTTACAACAGAGCTCTTCAAGAACTGTTCCAGGCTGTCAACAGCCCTCCAGACAGGTCATGCTCTTCCATAGAACATCAACACTACAGCTTCTGTTAGTTTGAAAGACCAATGCCAGAAATGTACTGTGGCAGACCAGCTAGATAAGATATGATGGTGAGTGTCTTTCTGCTTTCTTAGGTTTGACAATGACTGCAGTCAGGTTGACAGTGACGATGAGAACAGTACTTCCTGCCCTCTCCTGGAAACAGAGATCCACTACACAGAGACCGGTATGTGCATGGGTTTGATCATATTCAGCCTATGTCCCAACAGATGTAAACAGGAAAAGTATTTTCATCATGATAACAGAGGTACTAATGAACATTTTAGTCAATGGGTGCCCAAAGTAACAGCAACAACAAATCTCACAGGTAAACAACATGTTCAGTGCAGTCTGTCTGGATGATTTTCACGTAAATATGACAAAATCAAAATGGGCATGTCAACAGTGGTGAAAACACAACAATGAAAACAATGACTGGGTGTTGCTGTTTTTCCAGATGTGTCCCTGCCCTCCAGTCTGGCCCGTAGCTCGGGCTCCTGTGAGACTGCGGGGCTGGCCAGAGAAAAGGAGGTGAGGGCTGAGAGAGGGGGCAATGGGGCGAGTCAACGCTCCTCCCCTGTCCTCTGTCCCTCGGCGATGGGCCAAGTATACCGGGAGATGCTGCACATCTACCGACAATTACAAACAGAGCGTTTGAGGCAGCAGAAGTGGGCGGGCCAGCTACAGGACAGAGAGAACAGACTGTTACAGCAGGAGGTACCCTCTCGTGCGCGCACCCCCACACACACACACAAACACACAACTAAATTGCAGTATGTGTGGTCCTGATACACGTGCATGTAAATTCCATCAGAGCCGTGGTAAGGAGGTGAGACAGCTACAGGACCAGCTGAAGGAGAGAACCAGAGAAAACAAGAGGTTAATGTCCAGCTTCAACTCCATCAAGGAACTCAATGACACCATGAAGAAGCAGGCAAGCACCTATGTCATGATGTCATGTGTTATGACAGTGTATATACTCATATATGCTGGGACAATCTTTACAAACTACTGTAACTGAGATTGTCTTTATTAAGTAATTGAAGACCTCTTAGACACTAATTAAGTGAAAGGTTATCTGGTCAGAAAACAATGTAAATGCAAACTAATTGCAAAGGTGGTTTTTGTACCTTATTGTAAATTATGACAGCAAATAAAAATAATAATGCATTGCCATTGCATATTTTTCAGCTGGATTATTGTTTTCTTTATTCCTTTTGACAAACTTAATTAAATTCACTTATTGTCAGTAAACATCTTAGTCATATGTAATATATACACTGGCCAAATAGGGAAGAATTGCTGGAAAAAACTAAATTTAATCGCCAAGAATGGGAATTATTCCTCTGATTTGATCTATTTTATTAAAAGTGATCAACTCAGAAGACAAGATTACATAAATCTGCCCCTAAACCTGATAATTGTTATTGTATTTAGTGTCCCCCATCTAGATCTAAACATACATTTTTGTGTTCATGGTCAGTTTAACAAAATTATTTGAGTATTTTCCAAATCTTTGTCAAATTTCCCTGCTGACAGATCTGGTGACATGCAGTAATAATAATACAGTAACATGAATCAGTTCATATACACTGTGCCATGAGATTGAATCTTCTAATATTTCTACCCCGCTTTTCTGTGTTCAATGTGGTGCAGCTATGAAACATTTTGGTCAAAGGGAATTGGTTTGTTTTTCAGCCCTTAATGATAGTAAATATTCTGCCCTCTATTAACTATCTGTTATGTAATTGTATTGTATTCAGCTGAATGATCTGAGTGAGCAGAACAAGCATCTGGAGAACCAGTTCAGAAAGGTTCAAGCTCGGCTAGAGAACCTTCAGGTAAGAAGACGGGCCACAGACAGAGGAGAGTTGCATTAGGGCTGGACGATATGGCCCAAAACTTACATTATGATATATTCAAGATTTTTTGTCGATATGATATTAATGATGATATATTTATTTGTATACATACAGCTCCAGAAAAAAAATTAAGAGACCACTGCACATTTTTCTTTCCTTTCCAAAAAAGTCGAAAAGGAAGGTTTTGAGTGAGGAACAGCAGGGTTAAAATTAAGACACCGCTGCAAATTGAACGCTTCTGTTCCTCACTCAAAACTTTCCTTTGCAACTTTTTTGGAAAGGAAAGAAAAAGGTGCAGTGGTCTCTTCATTTTTTCCGGAGCTGCATGTAGGAGCCGAGATGTATTCTTAGTTGTTACTTAGAGGGACACGGAATGCCTGTCTCATGAATCTGTATGATATAACTGTCACTATTCCTAGGGGTTGGTATTCCTTGTCTAGGCGTACCATCTATCTATTCCTCCGTTTTCATGGAGACGGACAAGGTACTAGACACGACCATCCTGGGACGTTGCTTTGTAACATGTGCTCGTTATAATCTTAAAATATATTTGAAAAAATCACAACCATTTGTTGTATTTATACTGTTTAAGCTTAAAGTTTTGTTCAACTTTTAATAATAGTATTCTCTAAAACATAAACAAAAAATTGGAATAGTGCAAATAAAATAACACGGGTGTGTAGCATTATTACTACAACCCAAATGAGGCATCCTTTCATATTTGAAATAAATTATTAGCAAAGTAGTTATACTGCATTATCAACGGTTATCCTCTTTTCATTATTGAATTATTTAAAAAACTTGATAACGATATTTATTGAATTATTGCCCAGCCCTAAGTTGCATTCCTAAACATACTGTCGGTTTATATTCATGTTATTTTCTCTGTCTCCAGAGGAAGTATGAGTACTCCGTGGCACAGAAAGGGAGAGAGAATGTTTGTCTAAAAACCACCGAGTCCAAACCTAAAGCGCAGACAACTGCTACCTCCAAACCAGCCAAAGTATGTGAATAGCATATAGCATGTGAATAGCATATAGCATGTGAATAGCATATAGCATGTGAATAGCATATAGCATGCGTGTCCGTCCGGCAGGGGTGAGTGCTGACAGCTGAGCTATTAGTTCATTAGCTGTGATTGTAACTAGTGCCTCCACTCTAACCCTGTATCCTGATGAAGCCTCAGTCCCAATGTAGAGTTATCCCCTATTAACAGTGGCTGTTGTACTTGTTACCGCCTCATTTCCTTTTCATGTGTTTATTTAGAAAATACTACGTACTAATTAGTTTTGGATAGACCTCAACCGTACATGATGATGATGAGAGCGTTAAGTGTTTTCTGCTCATCTCATTTGGTCCTGTGTAGCTAATTTGTTAGAGCATGGTGCTTGCAATGCCAGAGGTTGTGGGTTCGATTCCCATGGTGGACCATGTATGCAATCACTGCTGTTAGTCGCTTTGGATAAGGGTGTCGGATAAATGACTACAATTTTTAATGTAAAATGTCATTCTACAGGTCAGTAGTAGTTACGCCCCTCTAAGGCTGCAGGCTTTGCTATTGGACTGGGTTTTAGACGGACAGGCGTTTCCTCCGGTAGAAGGAGACAGCAGAACAGCCCTGGGCCAAAAGCACATATCACCAGGGGTCTCACGCCATGACAGGTGCTCTAAGGTGTGAGGAATGGACTGGGTCTGGGGGATTTGAATGCGTCTTTACGATGTCTCTGGCTTTGTGTTTGTTTTTAGTTTCTATGGTGGTGTTATTTGTGTAGTTTGATGTGTTGTTGTCCTTTGTGTAGGCATTGCCTCTGTTGGTAGAGCAACTTCAGCAGTCCTTTACTTCATCAGACCCTTCGATCTACCTGTCCCTGATCAGGTTCATATACTGGAGCCTGACAGAGATTGACAGCAGCTCACAGGTAACATACAACACTCTACAACACTACACAAAGCTACACAAAGCAGCATTACATTAGAACAAGTGCACACAAAACCACCGGCAGAGACAAAACCACCATCAGCGACTGCCAACTGAGAGTAAGGTTTTAGTTTGACTTCCAGTTAAATGGGCTTTCCAGAGCTTTGGTTTAATTTCAGGCACTTATTTTTGCTCACAAGCCAAAATGTGGCCTTGTTTTTTTGTGTACTAAGTCAACAAATTGTGCAGTATGTCATCTATTTAGATGAGAAATGAAAACAAATAAATCAAAAACCAAATACAAATCAGTGGAATTTATGATATGTGACATTTGTTGTCCTTCAAGTCCCGATGTAATTCATTAAGTTTAGTTTTAAAGTAGGCAAACGTTGTTTTATTTGAGTCTTGCTTGTTGGCATGTCCTCTTCTGGCCAGTATGTGGTTTATTAGTGTGGGGTACATTAGAACAGGCTGGCGAACAGTTGTCTTACCGAACCAGACTCAGACCCAGCTGGATAATGTGGACCTCAGCATTGCTGTCTGGTTCTTATGAAAAAAGTTCGGCCCAGAGAGTCAACAACAAGGATGGATGCTACAGGGGACCCAGTAAACTCCCCGCTGAAACGTGTGTGTCTGTGTGTGTGTCTGTGTGTGTGGCTGTGCGTGCGTGCGTGCGTGCGTGTGTGCGTGTGTGTGTGTGTCAGGGCAGTTATTTGACATGCTTGATGTTTAAACTGGAATCACATGCTGTAGTATTATTGCAACATGCTGGGTTTGAACCACAAAGCCAGAAACATAATCTCTGTGGATTTAATCACAACACTGTGTGTGTGTGTGTGTGTGTGTGTGTGTGTGTGTGTGTGTGTGTGTGTGCAGCGCTTGGCTCTGTCGTCCACTCTGCGGCGTCTGGGGGAGGTGATGTCCAGGGGTCCGACCCAGCAGACCAGGGTCCCCCCTCATCCTCCCCCTCCGTATAGGAGCCTCTGCCCCCACACACGCATCCTCTCTTCCCTCATCGTCCTCAGGACCATCACCCAGGGTAGGACCCCACACACACGCGCGCACACACACACACACACACACTGCGTAATGCAGACACACTCTTATCCAGTCAAACTCTATTTTTCCTAAAGGAAAGGGGTATGACTGTTTCTGGTGTACTTACGTGAAGTCCCCAGGAGAGGGCAGTATTGCGGCTTTCCATTTGGTTTGTGTGCAGTGGTCTTTGTACTGTGATACTCACAGTTGTCCTGCGGTCTGTAGAGGGACATGCAGATTTATAACCACTAACCAAGCCACCAACTGGTTTTTCATTTATCTTGTGCTTTTCAATACATTCTTAAGCAAGGGTTTTTTTTTTCTTTAAACTTGTGTTTAATACTTACGTACCTGGCCTTTAACAGTTTTGACTTACTACAGAAAAATGCCTGAACTTATAAAAAACACTTTGCAGCAAAACAATTTTAAAGGATAGCATGACCTTTTACCCACCAAACTAACAACGCAGTGCGGTCAAAGGTTTAGTTGTGGTCCAAGTTCCATTCCTTAGAACTAAAACAATTCATTTTGAAAGTTCAATACATTTTAATATACACTGTAATGAACCCAGCCACCCAAGTCAGAGACTATTGCCTACCCTAGTGGATGGCAGGCTGTTCCTGGGCCTCCGGTCTGGAGCTGGCAGGATCCTGGAGCATAGCGTTCTCCACAGGACAGTCCCCCACCAAGATTAGACTGATGTCTCTGACTAATCGACTAGTCAAAATTAAAAAGAATCACTGTAAATAATAACACGTGGTTTTATTAAACCAAGTACTTTGATGTGTTAAGGCACTGTTGGACTAAATAATAAGGTTAATATCAATTAGGAAGGAGGGGTATTCACAAGATAACAAAAAATGATATAGCCCTCGACCTTATTCACTACAGCTGCTGGGCTTTACAGATTTAGCCTCAATAACATTACTCTTCCTCTTTGTCCTGATGTTGAGGAATGCTGATTCTGGTTGTAGCTATCTGAGAAGTAAAATCCAAGTACCGGTTAAAAAATATTGTTTAACTTGCACAACAGCAGAGCACGTCAATTGAACGGCGCACACTGGAGCGTTTTATTTTAGAAACAAAGCAACCAAAATCCGCCAAAGGAAAATGCGCTTGCGGAAGTTTAATGTTGGAGAACGCGCCCATACCACAACTACCAGACAAGTGGGGACCGCTGGGCTACAGAGACAGAAATGTTTGGTTACAATTGTGCTCGTGTGTGGTAAAAACGCCAGGGGATGTTAGTCTAAGCCTCACATATAGTACCCATTGCTTTGATTGATGGACTGCGCCACCCCCGTGTCCTCAGCAATGGAGATGTCAGCTGACACGGGGGAATCAGTTGTCACATGGCTTTGTGAATGCTCTACAGCCTACCGACCAAACAATGGATTAGTGGACTGAATGGGGTTAGCCCTACATTCTACCATGCAGGACAGATTTGTGGAGCAAATCTTATATTGATGCGCATTTTCACCCAGTCTTGGTTATAAAAGCCTGTAGCTCTGTCAAAAGAGAGGCCTTTTGTTAGCCTCTCTGAACAGTCTCCTGATTCATCCAGTTTGGAGTGATGGCCTGATCTTGACAGGGTCTTGGTGTCATACACCTTCCACTTTATCATGCTCCAAGGGGATTCAAGGCCTTTCGAATCTTTTTATATTCATCCCTTGAACTTCAGTACGTAAGTACTTTTGAAAGCTCCTTGGTGCTCATGGTTGAGTGTTTGCTTTACAGTTCACTACCCAACACAGGGAACATACAGAAACCACTGAATTTATCCTGAAACCATGTGAATGACTTCAATTTAACACAGGTGGAGACCTATTTAGTCGCTGTGTGATTTTGAAGGAGTTTACATCAATCCCCTAATTTAGGAGGCCTTGGAGAGTTCTCCAGTTAGGACTTTTCAGTTTTATATTTTTAATATGTATGTAATTTCACAATAAGAAAACAATGTCCCTCGTGTGGAGTTTGATGCGTATATAAGTGGGAAAATCATCCTAATTTAAATCCATGAGACTCTGAGGCACTGGAACGACAACATGTGAAACCGTTTTAGACTTTCTAGGCTCTAAAGTTATGTTAAATGCTACCTACACTTTTAATATCTCAGCCTGAAATATGGCTGGAGAGACAGAAGGGGGTTAAAGTGAGTCTCATAGCTCTGTCTCCATCGCGGTGAGATTAGAAAATGTCCCGTTTGCTGTGAAGCTTTCTGCTAACAGCCCCCTGTTTGGGTTTGGATCAGAACCAGCGACGCAGGCTTGTTTTGGGGGTGGGGGGGGGGTTCTGGTGTCTCCCTAGAGCCCAGTCTCTGCAAGACCCAGACTATAGTAGTGTCTGGAGAGCATCAATACCCCAGGCCTCATAAACATGTCTCCTCAGTTGCCAGCACGTCTCTCAGCCACTCTCACTCTGCTGGCTTTTACTGCCTTGTTCACTCTTCCACTGTTATGACTGTTACTACAACTCCTGTCGGTACAGTCTGACTGGGAGGGGGAGTCCAGCTCCTTGTCAGTATTGGTCCCATTCAGTTTCAACTCCCATGAGATTCATCCCCCAGCTTTATACGGACCTGAAGTGAGCTCAGATGTAAGGGAGCCTCCGGCTTGGAGGTTAGTGTCAGTGTCCAGGGGGACGTCCTGCTGGGTTCAGTGTCCAGGGAGACGTCCTGCTGGGTTCAGTGTCCAGGGGGAGGGCCTGCTGGGTTCAGTGTCCAGGGGGACGTCTTGCTGGGTTCAGTGTCCAGGGGGACGTCCTGCTGGGTTCAGTGTCCAGGGGGACGTCCTGCTGGGTTCAGTGTCCAGGGGGACGTCCTGCTGGGTTCAGTGTCCAGGGGGAGGGCCTGCTGGGTTCAGTGTCCAGGGGGACGTCCTGCTGGGTTCAGTGTCTAGGGGGACATCTTGCTGGGTTCAGTGTCCAGGGGGACGTCCTGCTGGGTTCAGTGTCCAGGGGGACGTCCTGCTGGGTTCAGTGTCCAGGGGGAGGGCCTGCTGGGTTCAGTGTCCAGTGTGTCTGTGATGTCTAAGGGCTGTGTTTCCTGTCCTCCAGCTGACATTCTGGCCCAGGTGTTGGACTCCCTCCACAGTGACCTGGTGTGTGTGGATGTCAGAGGGCTGTTTCTGCAGTATGGGGGAATGTCTATCCTCCTTGCCCTGCTCCGATGTGGAAAAGCTGGGCTGCAGACCTCAGTAGACATCCTGCTGCAGCTCAGTGGAGAGTCCCGTAAGTAGGGCACACACTCATGTACAGAACTTCTCCACATTAATCAGTCAGTACAGTCCCACCACAGTTCACTGTCCCTCCTGAACAGTACAAACTGGATACTCCTATTATTTATTTTGCATTTGGACTGAGGAATGACTGCTGGTTGAGGCAAGGAGCCGTGTCATTGGCTGAAACTGAACAGAGCTGCAGGTGGCGCCGTGTTTGTCTGTGTTGGTGCGTGTGCGCGTGCCCGTTGTTCCTGTGTGTGACACTGTGCAGAGCTAAGCGCTCTGTCCCCTGAAGTCTTCCGTGGCAGGCGGAGATCTCAGCGCCCCACAATGATTTATGAGGGAGGGACAGACCGACGAAGGAGGGAGGGGGGCTTGGGGGGGGGGCTGGTGATTAGCCTGGTTTACAGGGGAGTAATGAGGCGAGTGTGAGGAAGGCCATGGGGGTTCACACCTGAAGGTCACCATTAAACCCCCACCTCCCCTGTCCTGTTCTGCTGAAGGCCTGCTCAGTGTCTGCCCCCAAGGCAGCCGTCCCAGACCCCGTTTCACTAGGCTCCTTCATACACTTTACAAGTTAAGGTCACCTGCATAGTGTCTGAAGCACACACACCCAGGGGTCTGGTTCCCAGCTGAAGGTGCCCCTCCTCCTCTGGGCATCCTGTCCGGTCCTACTGTAGGCCTGCCAAGTGTCTGTGCCTGAGGCAAAGCCCTCATAGAACTCAGGGTTCAGGGTTCACGCCATCACTGGGTTAATGTGCTCTAATCTACAAGTAAAAGCCAACACAAAGGAAACACCAACAAGACTCCCTTAGATCCTGTCTAGGTGTGGCTGCCAAGATAATGGGCAACATTGCACATGACATGCATTACTGGATGTTTGTGCCAAACCTGTGAGGAAGCACCGGCTTTCAAAATCCTTTGTATCTCTTTAACGTTTTCTTTTATCGTCAGATTCCGTGTGCCCTGTGGCCCGGGCCGCCGCGCGCCCCCTGTGGCCCGGGCCGCCGCACGCCCCTTTGAGGGCCGACCATAACCAGAGGGGTGCTGAATCAGGACATGGCCTTCCGTGTCCATTGTTGTCCCTCATCAGGCTGAGGAGGTTGAGGTGCGGAGACACTAGGGACCAGATGGCAGGTGTCTGGCTCTGTGCTCCAGTAACAGGGATTCACCTCCTGGGTCTCTGCCAGTCTGGTCCAGTAACACCATGAGACTGTTTCTAAAGCAGATTGCCTTTTCACACGCAATTACCTCCAAAATTAGATTACTCTCCTGTTCCATATTGAACATCTTACATGGATTAAAGGTGTTTTTATTCAGTCCCATGGCTTGGTTTTGTGCAGTATGTGATCTCAGTCAGTAAAACAAGCAAAATAAGAACAAGCAAAAGTTTGCATAATATATGTACCATTTGTAAGGAATACATGAGTGAACAGTCAAAACACATGTCTTTTATTTCTTATGGGATTCACATTCAACTGTAGGTCATAACAGAATGGCACAACCATAAAACAAAAAAGGAAAAAATGAACTGAACCCTGTTCAAAAGTCTGCATACCCTTTGTTCTTAATACTGTGTATTGCCCCCTTTAGCATCAATGAGAGTGTGCAGTCTTTTGTAATAGTTGTCTATGAGGCCCCAAATTCTTGCAGGTGGTATAGCTGTCCATTGGTCTTGGCAAAATGCCTCCAGGTCATACAAAGTCTTTAGTCGTCTTACATGAACCATATGTTTGAGATCTCCCCAGAGTGGCTCGATGATATTAAGGTCAGGAGACTGTGAGGGCCAAAACCTTCACCTTTTTCTGCTGTAACCACTGGAGGGTCAACTTGGCCTTGTGCTTAGGGTCACTGTCGTGCTGGAAAGTCCAAGGACGCCCCATGCGCAGCTTTCGTGCAGAAGAATGCAAATTGTCTGCCAGTATTTTCTGATAACATGCTGCATTCATCTTGCCAAAAATTTTCACAAGATTCCCCATGCCTTTGGGACTCACACATCCCCAAAACATCAGTGAGCCACCACCATGCTTCACAGTGGGGATGGTATTCTGTTCACTATAGGCCTTTTTGACCCCTCTTCAAACATAGCACTTATGGTTGTGACCATAAAGCTCTATTTTGGTCTCGTCACTCCAAAGCTGTGAGTGACGAGACCAAAATAGGGTGCCAGAAGCCGTGCGGTGTGTCAAGGTGTTGTCGGGCATATTGTGACTGGGCTTTTTTGTGGCATTGGTGCAGTAAAGGCTTCTTTTCTGGCAACTCGATCATGCAGCTCATTTTTGTTCAAGTATCGTCGTATTGTGCTCCTTGCAACAACCACATCGTCTTTTTCAGAGCAGCCTGTATTTCTCCTGAGGTTACCTGTGGGTTTTTCTTTGTATACCGAACAATTATCTGGCAGTTTTGGCTGAAATCTTTCTTTGTCTACCTGACCTTTGCTTGGTATCAAGAGATGCTCGAATTTTCCACTTATTAATAAGTGATTGAACACTACTGACTGGCATTTGCAAGGCTTTGGATATCTTTTTATATCCTTTTCCATCTTTATAAAGTTCCATTACCTTGTTACGCCAGTCTTTTGACAGTTCTTTTCTGCTCCCCATGGCTCCCCATCACTATCCTCAAATAAAAGACGACAGGTTTTTTTGCATGATCAGTCATATTTTCAAAATCAATGCCAACATTTCACAATTTCTGTCAGGGTATGCAAACTTATGAGCACAACTATGTATCTCTTAAGGCTGGTTATGAGAAGCACTGTGTTCTATTGAGGTAGTGACTTTGGCTCTTATTCTGCACATTGTGATTGTAGTCTGTCCAGACGCCCATACAGGCCTGACTTGCGCTGATGCTGCATTCACTGTATTTATTTACTCAACTCAGAGATATATGCAGCTCACATCTGCTGAAATCTATGCCTCCCTCCTTTTGTTTCATCTGTGTTTATGTACCCAACAACAGATTTAACGTTGACAATATGGATTTTTCTTGAGGTGAAATCATGTAGATTTACTCTTTTTGGATTAGTGGAGTTGACTGCCATCTGTACGACTGGAAGACTTCATCACTGCTCGTTTTTCAGTTTACAAACAACTGAAATTGGTTGTAGAGCTATAGCCCAGATGTAGGGCCTTATAATTTCTGTGTTTTGGAGATCACGGACGGAATCCAACAAAACAGAAAATGATCAAGTATTTTTCTATATAAAATAATAATCCAGTTAATATAGTCCTGTAATATTAATAATAATTACCACCGCATTTAGCATACTCCAAGTGTCGCTGCGTGCAGCATTATGCATGCAGTATTTGCGGTGGTGGCAGTGTCACGTGGATCTCTATATGGAACGTGTTGTCACTCACTGCATGACATTACTTCCCTGAAAAATCTCAACGCGCCCTTCCATTGGAAGCGACGTTAACGGCAGAGTTTATGTTTAAGTTCATAATTTCGTTGCGGGAGCGTGCTGCCAGAAACTGAGGGCTCGCTCCAACAGGTCTACCTGCCCATAGTAGTGATGCGCTGATTTGACTCGTCAGAACCCCTCTGTGGTTATATCCTTTGCTAGCGGGTTTAGGTTCCTAAAATTTTGGGTTGGCGGATGGGTTTAATAAATTTTTTTTTGCAATCAATGAAAATCGGGGGGCTAGGCGATAGTATGCCTTACAGTTAGATACATTTCAGCCTTAAGTGTGAAGCTCTTTATCTAAGCAACACGCAAACTTTGTTTCAGCAGTGTTTTCTATCTGATATTGAATAATGGGACTGTGTGGTTGGTGTTACAAAGGAGGCGTGATATTAGAAAAGTTGTTTTCCAAAAATCAAACGGATATCATGGAATTTAGAAAGAAAATGGAATTGGCCAAAACATAACTGATTTTATAGGGCCCTAGAGATGGTGGGCTAACTGCGCGAGTTTCACGTGGGTCTCCGAAAGCATAAGCAGGAATTGGCAGTTAGCAATTGTAGGGTTCGTCTGTGGAGCTCCCTGCACGTGTGTAGTTCACCTGTGGAGCTCCCTGCACGTGTGTAGGGTTCACCTGTGGAGCTCCCTGCACGTGTGTAGTTCACCTGTGGAGCTCCCTGCACGTGTGTAGGGTTTGTCTGTGGAGCTCCCTGCACGTGTGTAGGGTTTGTCTGTGGTGCTCCCTCCCTGTTCTTCAGTGGAACTGAAGTCTGGCTGTATGCCTATCTAAGTGGTTCCTTCTGTACAGGGTATCAGCCTGAGTTCCTGTCTGCATGCAGCACTGAAGAATTTTTCCGAATGGCAGCTCTACTTGTGAAGAACCCCAGACTAGAGCTTCCTCTCCTGGAGAAACTCTCAATCATCCTCCAGAAACTCTCCAAGATCAGGTGCGACAAACTAATCATGGTCTTCCGTTTGTACTGTGAATGCTGTTAGCTGAATCAGGCGTGTTTTTGCAAGGTTAGAAGTAAAACCATCACCCTCAGTAGCTGTCCAAGAGTTGGTGGAATAGGTCCTGGTTTCCGTTGCAGGCGGTAATGTTTTCAGCAGAACCCTCTAAGTTCCCTGTACAGGACACATTATTACAAGATCCAGGGGGTTTCTAGAACATGCGTGGTAGTAGTTACAGTTCTCAAGGGGTACTAACAGTATGTCAACCTCTGTCTTAACAGGAAAAACAGACGGCTGTTTGAGCTCTGCTCTCTCCATCTGCTGCTGCAGGAGATGCACAGAAGTACTGACCCAACACACACCTTCCTGTTAATAAACCTCAGTTCTATACTACTCAACCTTAACACACATACTTTATAATACAATGTGTTTTTTTTTTTTTTTTTTTTGTAGGTTTTATATGCTCTTTGTATGTGTTTAATTTATTCATAATTTCCAACCAGTTTTCTTACATCATGCTTTGAAATGAGAGTCATGTTGGGATGGAGTGGCTGTGAAGTTTGTTCCAGGCATTCTGAGCAATACAGATGATTTCATTAGGAAGCTTTTAACAGCAATAAACAAAGAAATGACCAGAACCACTGTTTGACTACTCTGTCATAGTTATGAGATACATATGTTTGATACAGTATGTCTCATATGTTTTCTGTAAGCCTGTTTGTTTGTTATAGACTAATGCTGGAAATTGATGGAGTTTCCTAACTAGAATGTTTCTGTGTGGTGAATTTTGCACAGACAGACATTTCATATCTGATCTATCAAGGCAGAATGTTGAAGAAAATAAATGTCAACATCCAGTACAATGCGCCTCTCTTGGTGTTGGTACATTTTCAGGTCAATCCCTGTTTACAGGAAAGTCTGCCTATTATACGAACTTAAAAAATATTGGTCTGCATGTTAAGTTCTTCAGCACCTCGCAAAATAAGTCCTGCAGAAGTCTGCAAACGAGCGTTGTAGAACATTCTTGTGGAAGTGTTGGTAGCAGTTAGTTTAATAAGGCTCTGTAACAGTCCGAACACTTAATGTTTCAGGACCTGTCACTAACTGATTTATTGACTTTCATTACTTACATTACTGACTGAGGGCACACTTTGGGTCTGCTGTGTGTCTTCCACAGCCCACAGCTACAGGCTCTGAGCTTCGGTCCCAGTAATTTATGTTAGTGTTTTCCAGTGAAGCAGATCTCTGGAAACTCAGTAAAATGTTGGCCTCCAAACTGCCCAGTCTACCTCATTAGAAGGCTATTTACCTGTTTGACGTTAGTGGCTGCACTTTACCACAGACATGAAGCCAGTAAATCATGTTGGATGTTACAGACCGTCAAATATACTGTATAATATTTATCTGGGCTGGCTGAGTTAAGAGCGTGGTAGTGATGGGTGCAGCAGTTTTGCACCTGAAAGCTACTTTGAGAGAGTGGAACAATGAGTTAGGCAGTGTTAAGTGAGAGAGAGCATGGCCAGAGAAGCCTGTTAAACTGGGCATTCATGGATGTCTGGACCTGAGCTCTGTCTGGTCATTGGGTGAAAGTATGGACCCACTGTTCTATACCTGACCGAATCACAACATCTATAGCTGGTAAATTACTATGGTCAATATATCTATAGCTGGTAAATTACTATGGTCAATATATCTATAGCTGGTAAATTACTAT
>JACXGI010004673.1:0-19293 GCA_016801175.1 Esox masquinongy | reverse complement strand
TGTGTAATACAGTAGTCTGTGTGTAGTAGTGTGTGTGTGTAATACAATAGTCTGTGTGTAGTAGTGTGTGTGTGTAATACAGTAGTCTGTGTGTAGTTGTGTGTGTGAGAAGTGTCACCTGGAACATCTTTCTTCTCCTCCTGCTTGTTGGTCTGAGCCTCCACAGCCTTCACCACCTGACCAGAGCAGCAGGCTGCACACACAACACACACCCAGTTAGTGCACATGACCAAACCGAATCATCTCTCTCTGTGTATGTGTGTGTGTGCGTGTGTGTGTGTGTGTGTGTGTGTGTGTGCGTGCGTGCGTGCGTGCATGTGTGAGAGAGTGAATGAGTGGGTTACCTTGTCCACTGGGCTTTGCTTTAAGGATGTAGAACATGATGATGAGGACGATGGCGATGGCCATGATGAAGATGGTTGACATGGCGATGATGAGTGCGGTTGCTAGGTGACCCTGTCCTGTAGGGTCTTTGTGAAGGTGAGGGAACATGGTGGTACTGCTGGTTGAGACAACAGGGGCTTTGCCTGATGACACGGCTTTGGTGATACCTAGAACACACAGATCCTGCACATTTACTACAGAAAAAATTAAACGCAGTCTGTCGGACATCCCAACTCTAACATCATCCCACTAAAGTTTTGACAGACAATCACATTTTTTTTGATTTAATCAGCACTACCCAGGCCCTGTGGTCACTATCTCTACATCCCTTTCCCACTCCCTCACTCTTTTCGTCCTCCCTCTTGTCCTCCCAGTGGCTGTCATCAGCGCCGTTCTGCGTGTTAGTTTACATTTTGTGGGTAGAACACAACCAGATCATATCCCTGTTTATTTAGTGGAGCGTGACTCCACATCTAAATCACTGTTGTGTTTCTCTGGCTGTGAAGCCTACACATGGATAGACAGGCAGGCAAACAAACAGACAGGCAGACAGACAGATAAAACAGACCCAGGCAGACAGACAGAAAGGCAGTCAGACAGGCAGGCAGATGGCGTCAGAAGAGACCAAGGCTTTCAGCTGCATCTAAGATATGCTCATCATGCTGCAAACTGTTGCTGTTATATTACACAATGACCTGAGTTCAACATCCATCACCTTTCTGGTACAGTGTAGAGAGAAGAGAGAAGAAACTAGGGACAGACGCAGCATGTATTGTATAGATGTGCAGTTTACATAGTCTAGATATATATATATATATATATATATATATATATATATATATATATATATATATATATATATATTATATATATATATATGTGTGTGTGTGTGTATAGCATAGAGAGTATGTATAGATATATGTATAGCATATAGAGGAGGTACAGACATACTGTATATATCCTATAGATGACACGCTTCAGACGAAAACAATACCCAGTACAGGTAGAAACATGTTAATCATCATTTTCATGCCTTCCAAAGTTTTTAATTATCTGGAACCCATGTTAACACGCACACACATGCACTGTGATTGAAGCCAGGGTAATTTACAGATTACTTGGCGAGTGCTAGCCTGCCTTCAACCCGAGATAGTAACTGCGCTACTTATGTCTAGTTTGGGCATTTTCAAAACTTCATTTAAAATGGTTGATTAAAATGTAGCCTCAAAAGTCTTTTCACTGTTTAACCCTCTTCTCCTCTGCCTCCCTTTTCCCCTCCCCAGCTTCCTCCCTGCCTGGAAGAAACTCTTAAACGCCTGTAGTCTGTTGGTATCTGTTCTCATTCCTCCCAAACTCTCTCTCATCCTCCTCACAGTAACTAAAGTAACACAGTAGTTAAAAGGGCAACAACAATAACACTAACCCGAGCAAAACAAAGTGCCACTGAATGTTGGTTTGAGCGATAGACATTAAAACAATTCTTTGGGTTTGAGCCTCACTGTGAGATCCAGACCATTGTGTTCTGCTCAGTCTGTCTTTCTCTGTCTCTGTCTGTCCCGCCATCTGTCCCTCTCTATCTGTCCGTTTATTAACTGGTCACAGCCCTCAGTAGCCTGTCCTCGTCTGGTCTTCTCGTCTGATGCAGAAGTATCATCAAGTAGAACTCACACTCTTTGGTGTTGCGTGGTGCGTTCTGACACGAGTGACAGACCATCCCGTACAGGTTCCTCGGCCGGTTCTCCAGGATGTAATACCTGGGAAGAGAGAAAAAAACTGAACAGAGAGAACCTTCAGAGAACATACTAATACCTATCAACACACTGTCAATATGTAAATATTAAACAGTGTCTCAATAACAGCTGAGGTGAAAAGGTTGATCTGAATCCACAGGGAGAGATATGTCTTTAGGTTAGATGAGCTACTATCTAGCCATGAACTGTGTGAGAGGAGGAGGGAGGCTGCTTTAGAGCATGGCGTCCTTTAGGGCCTTCAGGGAGGAGCGGCTATCATTAATCAGAGAGGATTATTAAACCACAATCAGTCAAACATGCACACCAGAACACTTGTGGTCTAAAGTCATCATGCTGGATTTTGCCTATGGTGTGTGGAAAAAATGCATAGAAATAAAAACATGAATTGAGTTTGGGACTCTTGTTTTATTTATTCTATATTAATGCATTTAATCCTATTCAAAAGGCAAAATCCCGGTAAAAAACACAAAATAGACCCAATTTTCTTAATCCTCAATTTTATCTGTTAGTTGTTGGGCATACACGAGACATGACATTAAACATTAGATTAAAATCCCATTCTTAGTAAAGAGGTGTTTGGTGAGGAGTATTATTTAAATAAAGTATTATTTAATAAAGAAGCATATAGATTCCATCACCATAACAGGCCGTTAGACAGGCAGGCAGACAGCAAGCGTACAGTACTCCCTCAGTACAGCTGGGAGAGTATATTAAAGCAGCCCGTAATGTTCTGTTAAACGACTGGTCTGGAAACTGACTTTAAACTCAATTGCAACCAGACAATCACTTTGACGTGGTAGTGTCACTGAACTATATTATATGGTGAGAGGGGTGAGAAAGGGAGAAGACCGAGAGAGAGAGTCAGAGAGAGGAAAGTGAGATAGTAGATGGGGCGGCAGAGAAAAAGGGAGGAGAGATGATCTGAACACTGAGTGGGGTCCTGGAACAGTTCATCTAGCTTCCCCTGCCTCCATGTTGCTGTGTGACCAGATGACAGCTGGATAATTGAGGTGGGAAATGAACAGGCAGGGTGATGTGAAGACGTGGGGGTTTCAGTGGAGTTATGGGGAAGACGGGTCCTACATCGGGTGGTCCTGTCTTATCAATTCAACCTTGAAAGTGAATGTGTGTGTGTGTGTGTGTGTGCGCTCGCCACCGTACTGTACAAGTCTTCATGCCAGTGTTCCTGTGTTGTCAGGGCCTAAACTTCCTGACACAAAGTGAAAACGTGGTTAGAAGTCAGGGCTCTTTGCATGCAAATGCTATTTTAGGCTTATGGGTTTGGATTAAGGTTATGGTGACAGTTAGGTTTAGGAGTTAAGGTTAGGAGGTACCCCCCCCAACACCAGGTTTAAACATAAAAGTGATGTTACTGAGGTTCGGATAGGAGTTAGGGCTTGGCTTAGGTTTAGGGTTATAGAGCCAGGAAAATGAAGTCCTGGGAAGTTATGCAAAAATGGTGTGGGTGTGTGTGCGCGCGCGCGTGTGTGTGTGTGTGTGTGTGTGTGTGTGTGTTAGTGAACATACCCAGGTAAGCAAGGTCCACAGTCTGAGTCACTGTCTGCTGTTCCAGGTCTCAGTACCGTAGCTCGGTACAGACCTTCACAGTCTTTATGTCTCCTGCAGATCTCGTACTTTCCCTTGGAATACTTCCCCGCCGGACACGGGACACACCCAAAGTCCTCATCCTTAGTACCATAGCCACAGTTCTGCATGGACACACAGAGGCAAACACACACTGAGACATGTGTCACGCACATGCTGTGCAAACACGCACACATTACCAATTTGACACCGCCTTTTCTGTCAGTTTTGGGAAATCCTGTTTTAGTTACAACCCCCTTGTCAGGACAACTACCAGGTCATATGTCCACTGATACCTGCCCCGCCAAGCCCTGCTGCTTCTTGGTACAATACTTAAGCAGGGAGTTAGTCAAGCCACCATGTTGGAGAACAGCACTTCCTTGACCATCAACCTTAATCAGCTTGCTGGCGTCTGACTGCCAAAGGGAGTTGCTAGAGCTTCAAAAGAGACACTTTTCAGGAAACTGGAATGGAATGTTCAGAGAACATTGAGTAGTGTTACAGATTTTAATGAACTGTTTAAAATATATTGTGTATTAAGAACAGGCAGGAAATATATACAAATAACGCATTGTGTTCACTGGCTGGAGTCTGTTATTGAAGATGTGAAACGTACTGTAATTGATACCAAGAACGTGAGTCATAAATGAGTCATTCCAAACATGAGTATTTCGGTGTGTTGGTGACGTTTCTCTAGTTAGAGTGTGTCTCAGTTGGTAGGGCATGGCGCTTGCGTGGAGGACCAGTAGTGCTAAAATGGACGCTCACCATTATGAGTTGCTTTGGTCAAGAGCTATGTGACTGTAATGTAAAAGTGTAAATGTAGCGTATGTTTGTGTGATAGAAGATGGCAGGGAAAAGGAAATTGATGTACTAAAACGAAATGAAAGAAGGTTGTCTAAACAGTCCCAACCTCATGTTCTCCTCTCAGTAGGTTGCTGTGACCACCCAGTTTGACAGAAAGATGGACAAGCAGTTCTTTGATCTGTCTTTATTAAAACATTTAAAACAGCTCCGTCCTACAGTTAAGCTGCCCGTCTATCTGTCTGCCACCTGACTGCAGAAACCTACATCCCCGCAATTTCCAACTGGCTTTTCCAATATATCCACTGTGATCATCTGATAAGACTGGATGAACGTATCAGTAGCAGTCTGACAAGACGGATCAGTGTTAGATCTCCCAAATGAGTTCACTTCTGTGCGTCCCAATAAACCTTCTCCAGACTGTCCAGATAAAATACAATTTCAATAAAAGCGTGTTTGTCCTTTCTTCGTGGTTGTGGTAAAGTGGCGTATCAATGCAGTAAAACCATCTGTCTCAGATCACACCAGCTCTGCGTGGGACTTGAAAGAGCGCTGTTTGATGTGTTTGTTGTGGGGGGGAGGTACTCATTATCCCAGTGATGCTAAGGAGACAGAGGTAAAGCTGTGGGCTGGATTACAGACTAACTACTGATCTACTGGTCAGAAATGAAAGATGAGCTGAATGCCTGGTTAGTTATGTTGCCGCTCGCCAATAAGTCATGAGCAGCTACAGTCATTATCTGTAATTATATGGGATAACATGAAAAGAGGAGAGAAAAGGCAGGGCTCCTTTTGGAACTGTTGTAAGTGAAGTAGACCCTGTGTGTGTCTGCGTGTGTGTGAGGTGTGTCCCCGTTATTTAGAGAAAGTGAGGTGAAACTGAATGAGGTTATATTACCTACGTGCGCGCGTGTCTGTGTGTCTGCGCGCGTGTGTCTGAGTGTCTGCGCGTGTCTGTGCGTGTGTGTCTGTGTGTCTGCGCGTCTGTGTCTGTGTGTCTGCGCGTGTGTGTCTGTGTGTCTGCGCGTCTGTGTCTGTGTGTCTGTGTCTGCGCGCGTGTGTCTGTGTGTCTGTGCGTGTGTGTCTGTGTGTCTGCGCGCGTGTGTCTGTGTGTCTGCGCGCGTGTGTCTGAGTGTCTGCGCGTGTGTCTGTGCGTGTGTGTCTGTGTGTCTGCGCGTGTGTGTCTGTGCATCTGTGTCTGTGTGTCCGCGCGTGAGTGTCTGTGTGTCTGCGCATCTGTGTCTGTGTGTCTGCGCGTGTGTGTCTGTGTGTCTGCGCGTCTGTGTCTGTGTGTCTGCGCGTGAGAGTCTGTGTGTCTGCGCGTCTGTGTCTGTGTGTCTGCGCGTCTGTGTCTGTGTGTCTGCGCGCGTGTGTCTGTGTGTGCGAGGTGTGTCCCGTTACTCAGACACAGGAGGAGCTGCCTGCTGTGCTGTTTGTGTTGGCTGGCAGTCTGGTGACTCATGACTACTGACAGTCCACGGCAGGCTTCCTACCCACGGGGCTGCAGTATTTGGGAACAATCGAAGCGGAATGACAAACCGCGAACATTTTTCCATTCCACTTTCTGAACGTGCTCAGGTGAACAGGGTTGTAGGCGGTTAATGTCTATAGTCCGCCGGCGTACCCAGTGTAACCAATGAACTCCCTGGGTGGTCTGAGCAGACAGACAGCTACCTTATAAGATCAGTGCTGAAAGCAGGTAACAGAGGTCAGGCTTCACGCTACGACACCCTTCCTTCATTATCTCCTCATTACACTCAAAGGTACCTACGCCAGCAGGCGAATGTGTGGTTGTCTCACCATGTGGGGCTCATGCCCAGGTTGGCATGGAGGGCAGGGTTGGCAGCTACTGAGGGTCTGGTTGAAGAACTCAAACTCTCCACAACTGCTGTACTCTGGCCTGACAGAGAGAGGACAGGATACCTGAGAGAGACAGAGGGGGAGGGGGAGAAAGAGAGAGGATGAGGTACTGGGTTGTGGTGTATAGACAAGTTGGATCAGCTTTGTTTACTGTAGGTGGTTTTACATAAGGATACATCTCTTTGTTCTGTCTCCAATTCACTATAAGATTCTAGGAATACTCCTGCTGACTGTATGTTCTACAGCCTTCGATCGCTTATTCTAAAGCAGCTGAATGAGACGATTTTAATCCTTTTGGAAACTATAGATGGGTGACAAATTAAAGATTAAACCTGAATAAATGAGAGGAACATAACAAATACAGATGCTTCCATACAGGTGTACTGCATGATACAATTAAACAATTAACATCCTATCATGCTCTGTGCCGTGTGTATAAATGCTTGAGAAGGCCCAGCTGACCTCGATTTAGGATCTAGATGGCAAGAGTTTTTCCATCCCTCCAGTAGAGTTCCAGAGACTCATAGAATATGTGCCAAAGTGCATTGAATCTGTTCTGGCAGCAACATCATTTCTACAAACCAAACCAAACCACATATTAAAATACTAACCATAGTGAAAATACTATACCACTTCCTCCCCAAACCAAACCGAACCGAACCACATAATAATATACTAACCATACTGAAAATACTACAACTCTATCTCTCCATTCATCCATCATTAACATACTAACCATCCTGAGATTCAACACTATCTCTTCATCCATCCATCATTAACATACTAAGCAAACTGCCATCTTTGAGTGTCAGTGACTGTAGGGACGAAACATGCTTGTTTAAACTTGTCTATAATTTATTTATGAAGTTGTTGGAGTGTTTTTGTTATGCATAAATATGAGTGTAAACATATGTGTTCCTGTGAATCTGTGTGTCAGGGAGGGAGGGGGGGCTTGGCAGTGCATGTGCACGTGCACGCGTGTTTTTGTATGTGTTTGTGTGTGTTCCGTTAACTGCTCTCCTCACACAGATCTGCAGTCCAGATCCATCCATCTGAACCCACAGAGAACAAAGACACAGTCAGCTCTCCCAGCTCAGGGCTAGGAATGTTGCTCTTTTAAACACAACAACAACTTACACAGTGCAGTTCTGAAAGATCAAATACAATGACCAACATGGGGACTGAAATGAAACACAGTTACTGTTTGTAACTGAAGTCTTTAACAACAAACACCGGCTGAGCTGCAGCTGCTGGGAGGAACTGGACAGAACTGAGACGGAAAACAGCTAACAGGAAGACATGGGTCTGCCGGAGCACACTTTATCATGATGGAGGAAGAAGAGGAGGCGCAAGAGGAGGGGCAGGGGGTGGAGTGGAAGGGAAGAAGAAGTGGAAAGAAGGAGGAGCAGGGGGAGAGGGCGGAGGAATGTGTGGCTGTGGGTTACTATCAAATAATCAAACCAGAATGTTGATAGTAGTTAGGAAGCAATGACAGAGAGACATGGAAAGACCCCCATGAGAATGGCTTGGGTAGATCTCTCTCTTCTTTCTCTCTGCTTCTCTCTCCCTTTCTCTCCTCTCCCTCCCTCACCCCCTTCTTTCTCCCTCTTTCTTTCACTCTCTCTCCTCTTCTCAATGCAATTCAATCCAATGGGCCTTCACTGGAATGGGAAGCTGTTTACTCTGCCAAATCAAGTGGAAAATAAGAAAAAAAATCTATAAATGGTTAGAAGTGAAATAAACAATACAAAAAATCTAAGTCAACATTAAACACAGAAAATGTTTCAAAATGCTAAAATGTCCACTGTTATATTATTAGCTGTATACAGTGTGGTAACATTGCGCAACTATGTTAGTATATACAGTACGGCCAGGGAAAATAAACAGAGGATATTGGATAGGTTTGCACTGTTGTACTCCACTGGACACCCTTTTCTCATTGCAACAGGTAACACATGTTGCTGCTGTGATTGGACACTGCAGTATTTCTAACAGACATTATCAATGATGTAAGAATATTGGCCTTTTCGTCAATGATAAAATGGGTCTAACTGTGTCACTGTCCTGGAGCTCCTTCTGTCTCTCACCCACTTTTTCGCTCTCCTTGTCTTTCTCTTCTCTCTCCCTCTGTCCTTGTCTTTCTCTGCTCTCTCCCTCTGTCCTTGTCTTTCTCTGCTCTCTCCCTCTGTCCTTGTCTTTCTCTGATCTCTCCCTCTGTCCTTGTCTTTCTCTGCTCTCTCTCGTTTCCCCTCTCTCTCTTCCTCTCTCTCTAATACAGTGCTCCAGGAATGGTTTTAGAGTGGATCATTAACAGAGCTCTGAAGGAAGTTAAACTCCTGGGAATACAGCCAAACACACACAAATACAGACACGCACGCGCACATGCGTGCGCGCGCACACACACAGCCAACAGGTTTCAACATCAGAGGAGGAGAGGAGAGATTCAGACCCAGATTACAACCAACAAGGGACCTCTGATGTTTCACAACCTTTGGCAAAGACCTGCTCAAGTCTGGGTAATACCTCTGTCAGTGTAGGTCTGAGACACTGTGGACTGTATCCTCACTGTTTCCCTGGTGAAGATGAGCCAGAGTCAGGAGAGAGGGAATGAGATTAAGAAGGGGGAGGAGAAAGAGGAAAGGGGGAGGAGGATGGAAAAAGGGTGAAGAAGAGGAGGGACAAGGATGAGGAGTGGGAGATGAGGCTGAGGGACGGGGAAGAGGAATGAGGAGCTGTAGGATGAGGAGAGGAGAAAGAAAGAAAGAAAGGTGACAGAGGAGTATAGTGTAGTTAATGAGATACCTACCAACAACAAACAGAGGAATATGAATTCTATCTGACATCCTCTCTGGAACATCTTCACACTTTCCCCTAAAAGAGAAGGAATGAGAGACAGAATGAGAGAGAAGAAGAATGAGACAAAGAGTGAGAGAGAGAGACAGAAAGAATGAGTGAGTGAGTCAGACAGACATGAATAAATTGCATTTCAGACTTTCTAGAATAGTGTGTTTTGGGTGGTTGTCTGGCTTCATGACCCAGTTGTGCTTCAGATTTGGTTAATGGCAGGATCGCCTGACACTCATTTTGGAATTCTTGGAGCAGAATGGATGGTTCCTTCAATGATGGCAAGTCTTCCAGTTCCTTCCGCAGCAAAGCCTCCACAGAACACCACTCTACCACCACTACTGATATGCACTGCAACCATATGCAGTGCAGTTCACAATATCGACCTCATATCAAGCCAAGCTTGGTCAAGGACATTGAGTGTAATGGGTCGATCAGGTTTTCACAGGTGGGCATAGGGTGTTGCATTACTTTATTACATACTTGAAATAAGTATACAAATTTTGTGCTATTTGGTAATTTTTTAATGGCGCTGTTTCTTGCTTGTTGTCTGGTGTCCCGTCTCCTCTGTGGTTAGTCTCCGATGCAGGTCATTGAGACGTCACTCCAGAAACATGATGGCAACAAGTCCTGATGAACGTTGCTGACTCATACCAAATGCAACTACCACGCATCAGACTATGTGGATTATACACCGCTGAGCGTGAGTGTGTGTGTGTGTGTTTGTGTGAAAGATACTCTTCTCCATTTTAAGTTATTCCTATGCCTACTGATGTGATGACATAATTAATGATCCCTTGATCAGGGCTGCCAGTCACTGAGAAGACAGAGGAGGAGAGAGTGAATGAGGAAAACACACTGGCAGAGGATGAGAGGATCGGCCCCTTCCCCCATTTGACACATGGATTATGGGTAAACAGTCATTTAAGGGACTGTGCTCTGTTGGTTTTACTTCCTTTCCCACATCTAGAAACCTCTAACTAGTCCAGTAGTACATATTACTACACAGGTAGAAACCTCTAACTAGTCCAGTAGTACATAATATTACACAGGTAGAAACCTCTAACTAGTCCAGTAGTACATAATATTACACATGTAGAAACCTCTAACTAGTCCAGTAGTACATATTACTACACATGTAGAAACCTCTAACTAGTCCAGTAGTACATATTACTACACATGTAGAAACCTCTAACTAGTCCAGTAGTACATATTACTACACATGTAGAAACCTCTAACTAGTCCAGTCGTACATATTACTACACATGTAGAAACCTCTAACTAGTCCAGTAGTACTACCCTCTTACAGGTACACACAGGTCCATCAGAGGGAAACTTTTTCGCATCTGCAGTTGCCAGTCCAGCTCTCACAGGTACATTAAAGAACACGTCAAACATGATTTATCCCAGTTACACATGTATTCTAGAGTATAATGTCAGTGTAGAGATTTTCAATGGATTTAATTATGTTTACAGCGTTATCAACTGTGTGTGTGTATGTGTGCTGCTATGCCCAGCCGTTAACTACAGAAGACTTGATTTTATTGGCCCAGTCTCAGCGCTGTAAATAACAGCTCTTATTTCTGTCAATAAAGGATAAATTAATGTGGCATGCATTTGTTTGTCAGTAAAGTATAACTGAATTTGGCATGCATTTGTGTGACAGCAAAGTATAAATGAATGTGGCATGCATTCGTTTATACTTTGCTGTCACACGAATGCATGACACATTCAGTTATACTTTACTGACACACAAATACATGTCACATTCAGTGTGTCAGTGAATGAATAAATGAATGTGTCATAAATGAATGTGTCATGCATTCGTGTGACAGCAAAGTATAAATGAATGTGGCATGCATTTGTGTGTCAGTAAAGTATAACTGAATGTGGCATGCATTCGTGTGTCAGTAAAGTATAAATGAATGTGGCATGCATTCGTGTGTCAGTAAAGTACAAATGAATGTGGCATGCATTCGTGTGTCAGTAAAGTATAGATGAATATGGCATGCATTCGTGTGTCAGTAAAGTATAACTGAATGTGGCATGCATTCGTGTGTCAGTAAAGTATAAATGAATGTGGCATGCCTTCGTGTGTCAGTAAAGTATAAATGAATATGGCATGAATTCATGTGTCAGTAAAGTATAAATGAATGTGGCATGCATTTGTGTGTCAGTAAAGGATAAATAATGTCGTCAGTGTAATTGGAAGGCGATGCTTTGGCGAGTAAGTCTTTTCGCTCAGACACACCGTTGACGTGAAGTTGAGTTAAACAGGGACTTTGTAACAACAGGTATAGAAACACAGGATTTGAGATCAGTTTCCACACTGTCCTGGCTCAGGGGAAACTAAGTGTTTATTATGGACCTTTTTAGATGCAGTTGTATGTTTTAGCGTAGTTTAAAGGGCTTTTTTAAACAGATTCCAGGGAGACCAGCATGCAAACAGGTTTTCTGACACACACCACAGTAATGTCCCACTGTGGGAATTAATGATGCTGGATTATTAAACGTAAACTAACACAGACCTTTACTGGAGCCTAAATGCCCCCACAACACAGCTAAAGTGTGTGTGTGTGTGTGTGTGTGTGTGTGTGTGTGTGTGTGTGTGTGTGTGTGTGTGTGTGTGTGTGTGTGCGCATGCTGCTGAGCCAGCCAAGGTGGAATATGCTGCGTTTGAGTCACTCCAGAAAGATAAGGATTATAACCAGAATATAGGCAGACAGCCTGTGTCTTCCTCTCTCGCCACCTCTCTGCTTCTTTCTCACTTGTTGTCATTACTGAATAACCCTCCAACCACAGATAAGGAAATAGGTTTCTCTGTGTCTGCAGTCCAACATGGTTAAACGTGATAGAAATGGATGCATCATATGGCTCCAGTGGCAATGAATGGCCAGTAGCACAGTGCCAATCAATACGCTCCTCTTGGAATGCAACTACGTGTTCAACAGTGACTGTGGCCTGAGTTCTCTCTGAGGTACCCTCTCTACCTTACATTCCACTTCACCGATGACTTGGAGAGGCGGGGTTTGGAATGAAAGCTCAAGAGGTCGGGAGCCACACTACTGTAATAGGTGTCTAACTCTGAAACCTTCAAGCAGTTTCATCCTGTTTCCATGCAGCCTCAATGACACAAGAAGGGAAGCCCAATCTCCTGCACATAAACACTCATTCAGACACTTAGGATGGAAAAATTCAGAACTCTCAATTAGAACAACACTTCCAAATTGGACCAATATTGTAGATCACAGCTACAGGGAAACATTCACTGCAAATATGTATTTGAATAGTAACTAACACAAACAGTCTCTGCAAATACGTTGTGTAAAGACACACACACACACACACTGTAATTATTGTTATCAAGTAAATTTCTCATGGAGTCTCTTTGACATATAATTGCAGCATATGCAAGAAACAACAGGTTGAGAGGAGAGAGAGAAATGAAGAGTGAGAAAGTGACAGTCTTTTTACTGTGGTTTCCCAGATTGAACAGGGCCTTTATTGAAACATAAAGGCTGCAGTGTTGCTGTTCATGCAGGCGCCATGCAGTGTGGGTGATACTGGATGGGTTCAAGTATCAGATGGTCCATTAAGAACCAACATGTTAGGCTGGTCTGCTATAGGGGTCCCGCAGACACCCTAACCATGCAGGCGCGCGCAAGCGCACACACGCACACACGCACACACACACACACACACGTTTCTTTTTCTATCTTGGTTGAGACCATACAAAATATGTAGTAGTTTTCCCTATCCTCTAACCCTAATCCTAACCTTAACCCCAAACCTTAACCTAACCCTAACTTTTTTTTAACCTAAACCTGACCCCTAAGCCAGAAGTAGCATTTAAAAAACCATGTGTAAAAGCCACACGTAAAGTAAAACCAGGATCACACACACACACACACACACACACATAATACACACATACATACACACACACACACATGTACAGAACAGGAGAACAGCACTTCCTCCAGTCTACCAGTCTACACCATAATGTTGTACTACCTCCTCTACAGAGATACTGACGATCACTAAAACAAATACAGAGTTCACCACTAATTACGGCACTATGAAGAGCCACTCAATCAGACTGATTCACAACAGTATTTAATTAATCTGGGGGAGATTAAGTCCATGCCGTCTTGCCTTTATGGTTCAGGATACGGGATTAGGCCCGGGTGTTGGGTGGTGGTGGGAGGGGGAGCTGGGGGGGGGGGGTAATGCATGGCTTAGTCTCCAGGACGGATCCGGGTACAACCAACCAGATCCTTAGACTTATCTGTGTTCTACATCTTGTTTCCTGGTTCAGATCACAGTGGTGGAGAAATAACCGGAGAGAATCGTTCACATGTTTAATGGAGCAGATCTTCTGAAGGGTCAAGGCCTTCTGTCTTTGCTGTTGTTTTGACACACACATACACACACACACACACACACACACACACACATACAAAAACATCAAACAAAAACATCACACACACTAAATACCGTAAATCTCACAAACACAACACACACACAACACACAGGACAAATCTGAAACATATTTGATCAAAATTATCTCGTATGCAAAAATGCAGTAAGACTCTCAAAGTATTAAAGTCATGAAACTAAGTCAACTATTTGCATCAAAACATAACTCTATCTCGGGAAAGGTTTTTCCAGTCAACCATTACACTAACAACAATATACCCTAAAGTGGTTAAGCCTCTTCTATATACAGCTCCGGGAAAAATTACGAGACCACTGCACCTTTTTCTTTCCTTTCCGAAAAAGTCGAAAAGGAAGGTTTTGAGTGAGGAACAGAAGGGTTAAAATTAAGAAACCACTGCAAATTGAACGCTTCTGTTCCTCACTCAAAACCTTCCTTTTCAACTTTTTTGGAAAGGAAAGAAAAAGGTGCAGTGGTCTCTTAATTTTTTCCAGAGCTGTATTTCTGTGCCATTATAATACTTTAATTATAATATGTACCATAAAAGGGAATTAGACATATTATCACAGCATGAGCTGTATGAGTTTTCCCCAAATTATTTTACCAAAAGGGCCAATGTGTTTTGTACTCTATACAGTGTGGTATTTTAACTTACATAAACATTTTAACCTACCTATTATCATTCTTGAATACTCTTACTAATGATGCCACAGCTGCTGACATTGGACTGGAAAGGCCATGATTGACAACATGGTCAATAACTGTGGCAAACCTTCATCTGCAACATTAAGTGTTTGTTGTTTCACTCTGAGATACCTCACCAGCATGCATCCAAACCCCTCTACCGCTATGGTCCCCTAAACCTCTTGTCCGTACGCTCCCCGATTAATTGGTCCCTTCTTGAAAATAGCAACTCAAATGGGAACTCTTTAATGCATGAATAAGAACTGATTGTAGACTGAACAATTGCGCAAATACGTTTTGCACACGCACGCAAAAGAGTTTAACTTTCAAAGGAGTCGTTTCTATCAGCTGTGACCAGATCTTTTCATTTTTTTTGACATTACTTACTCAACTGAATTTTGCGTGTTTTGTAGAGAGTTCTGTTTACCGCTTTGCAAAAATGTACAAAGCACTGCTTTCTGTGTGAAAACAATGAGAAACTACTTACTGTTTTGCAGAGAAATAATGAGATCAACTGTACCCCACCCTGTCATTAAAAGTCTCTTGGCAATTGAGAAAACTGACCCTAACCTTAACTCCAAGCCTAAAATGTATTTTTTTAAGAAGTGAGTACCAGCAAAATGTCTTTGCTTTGCCAGACTTGACATGGGTTACAATGCAGAATAATACACACACAGAGAACTGGCTACTAGAAATGATTAACAGAAGTTGTGCAAATTACTGTGGAGAGAAATCACAACAGGTGTGTGCGTATGTGTGTGTGTGCGTGGTGCATGTGTGTGTGTATGAGTCTGTCTGTGTGTTTGTGTGGGAGACCCAGTGGCGCTGCTGGGCTTTCAGGATGAAAAGAAGAAAATTGAACTTTTTGTTTTGATAAAAAGCTTGTCTATTGAACAGGAAGTGAGAGCTGCAGAACAAGTGTGCCCCGAGCAACTCATTATCAGACTAAATGAACACACATACACACACACACACACTGATGCTTTCATCAGGCTCCAGCCCAGCACCTCACACCCCCCATGTCCCCTGAGCCTCACACACACACGCGCGCACACACACACACACACACGCACACTCATCTCTCCCGGAATCCGTCGCTTTATCTGAAGTGCTTTGCTCTTCCCTCTCTTCCTCCTTCCTTGTCCCTTCTTCCCTCTTTCTCTCTCTCTTTCTCTCTCTCTCAACTTTGTCAGGACATGTCTGTGTTGAGACCTCCGTCTCCTCAGTCTCCAGGGTATTCATCTTCTAACGAGATTTAATCTCACATCAACACACTGACAGTCATTATCGGTGTCATTAACTAGCTGACAGACCCACACCTCAGGCACAAAGAAAGGCTTTCTACAGACCTACTCCTCAGGCCTGACTCTACACCAGCAGACACCACAGAGGTCCTTGTACAGTAGTAGATGGGATTCTGTCCCCAGGCAGTGACTTACAGAGGTGATCCCAGACCAGATCATTTAGTTTAACATGACACACTGTTTCATGGGAAACAAATAACTCTCTCTCTCTCTCTACCTCTCCCTCTCACCCTCTCTGTCTTTCTCTCACTTGTTCTCTCTCTGAAGGTTTTTATACTACAATAGATCTCCCAAAATGTTTTGAAGAATATTGGTAGATTATTTTTGTATTTTTTCAACTATCTCCCCTCTATTTATTTGTCTCTCATGGGTTTCATAAGGTGTGGATATATATGTCTGTCTGACTCTCTCTTATCAGTGGCCATAACTAATCAGCAGGATAGAGCAGGTTAAGCCGCTGTCATTAAAAACAGATGAGTATCAGAATTTTGTTAAAGGAAGATAATCTAGTATTCCAGTATGATCAATGGCACACAGTTTAATTAATTATGCATCTTCACTTGAACAATGTAAACTAGGTTTAGAAACATGTTAGGGTAAGAGTTAGAGAAATGGTTATGGTTAGGGATATGGTGAGGATTCATGTAAATGTTAGTGTTAGTTCACAGATAATTTAAAATTTTTTGATAGTCAGTAAATAAATCCAAATAAAGTGTTACCACTCTCACTGATCCTAGACCTGTCATACAGACAGGCTGATTTATTGGAAAGTCCCAGAGATCAGCAATGGCAATCAGCTAAACACACAAAGATATACACACATACACATACATTCAAACGCAATCTGGTGGAAGGAAGGCGCCTAAACAACAGACCTCTTCAGACATAGCTGGGAGCGAGACAGACATAGACAGACAGACATAGACAGCATCCTCACAGTAGGATGTGGAAGAATGTGTTCTCATCATGCTTTCTTTTTCATCTCATTTCCTGTATCTCTCTATCGCTATCTCTCTCTTTCTGGCAAGTTTTCTCTTTTCTGCCATCTCTCTCTTTCCCGCTATCACTCTGCCTCTATCTCTCCTTCTATTTCTTTCCCGACCTCTCTCTCTTCCTTTATCTTCTTTATCTTCCCTTCTCTTTTCTCTCCCTCTATCTCTTCCTCTCTATCTCTCTTTCTTTCTCTCCCTCAATTTCTCTCTCCTCTCTTTCTCTCCTTCTATCTCTTGCTTTTCCTCCTCTCCCTCTCCCTCCTCTCCATCTCCCACTTTCCCTCCTCCCCCTTTCTTTCTGTCTCTCCCTCAATCTCTCTCATTCCTTCCTCTCCCTCTTTCCCTTTCTCTCCTTCTATCAAATAAATCACAATTGTTTTATTGACATGACATAACAATGTATGTATTGCCAAAGTGTACTCTGGAAATACAGTAATTATTCATTTACATTTTAACATCATTCAATTTATAATAACAATCAATATGGCAACAGAAGAATTAGTAGAGCAGTAATAAAGAGAATGGATAAACAAAAACAAAACATGAAATCTAAAAATAAAAATCACATAAGACATGTTTGTTGTTCTGTCAGCAGAGTCCCTCATGCTCTGCCAATAACAGATATCTGCATCATCCCAGAAAAAGGATAGCCTATTCTTTCTCTCCCTCTCTGAATTTTTTACACCCCTTCTCTCTTTCTCTCTCTTTCCTTCCCTCTTTCTCCCTCTGACACTGATTGACAGCTGTAGAGCTGTAGGTACAGAGCCTGATAAATAGTGTATGTGAGGGTTTCGGTCTATGTGTCTTTCTGTCTGGATCAGTGAAAACTGTGCATGAACTCCACAGGAAGGCCTGGGAAACATTGTACCAATAGGATCAGACAGATTCCCCATTCTCCCCCTAAATTGACACAATGTTTTAGTCTAGTTGGACTTCTTTTACGAATCCTAATGTTTAATCTTGTTACACAATGTGTTTTGGAGTTAGGTCTGCAAACCTGGTAAACAGATTTCATTAAATAGGGCACAGGGGTTAGTTAGTTCTGTAAACCTGGTAAACAGATTTGATTGAATCTGTTAGTTTGAAAAATGTTTTGCTCCCTGATCAGAGTCTTAGCGGTAACAGATGTCATCTGAAAGACAGAACGGAAATGAATGTTTAACCTCATAATTGATATTTACTGTGAGTCGATAATGACTGTCAGATTAGGAAGTCACTTTTCTAACAAAGCAATCAAGGAGGAGATGAAGCCAAGAAACCAATTAAATCCTTCCTCACCAACACACACGTGCATACACACACACACACACGTGCACACACACATATCCTATTCGGTTCCTATGCCTGTGGTTTACTTATGATGACCATTTTAAAACAGTTTCAAGTACAGTTCTGTCCCCTTGGCATTGGTCTCCACCCTCTGTAGTCAAGGGCTGTTTTTCATTCTATAGCTTTCTCCTGTGGCCTCCTCCTCTGTCCTCTGCCCTCCTGTCTCCTCTGTATTGTACTATCGTCCTTGTCTATTGCAAACAGACACACTTACTAACTCACTAACACACCATCATGCAGCTTCCAAATCAAGAACAAATCCTAAACACAATCAGTCAGATTGTGGAGGATTTATCCTCCAAAAGCCAATCCTTCCCCTTTAATACAGATAGATGTGCCAAATCCATACAGATCTCCAGCACATGTTACCACTACAACCGACCTCAACGCAGAAAACTCATAAATTGGACTGAGTGAAGGGAACACAGTTTGTTCTCATTAGTACTCAATGATTTCCAGCCAACAAACAACACAAGTATCAAATACACATTAAAATACACATCAACATAGACCCACGCATTAACAGCAGTTGTAAGTGAGAGAGGAAGGGATTGAAGAGATGGCGGTAGAGGTCTCCAGTGAAAGACATTCAGTGGTACAGGATGTTATTGTAAAAAAAAAAAAAGAACTTGTTCTTAATAAATTGTCTGTCTAAATAGGGGTCAGTTACGCATCAGACGATTAGTGGAGGTATGCTTGAATCAGATTGTTTCCATGCTTTCAGAGAGACAACTAGGCTCAACTAGCTTGTTAATTATTTAACAAGGTCATGATATGACCTGTTCAAATTAAACTATGTGTGAATGGGTGTCTGGTCTGTCGGTCTGGTATAGTCTCTTTCTCTCCCTTCATCATTGATTGGTTTAATTACAGACTGACTGTATGCTCCCGTCTCCAAAAGCAGCAAAAGCAAACTCTTAATTTACATGAAAAGGAGTCAAAACATACATATCTCTCTTCTCCCCCCTTTCTAGACTGCCAGTGATCTGTCTGTCTTTCATCCCTCTTTAACTCCACCAGGGCGGAACGTCTCTCCGTTTCTCTCTTCCTTCATTCCTCTCTCTCTCTTTGTTTAGGGGGTGGTAATGCTTTAGCTGGGCATGGTCAGGTACTCTGTTTGTCTACCTAACATATTAGTAGGTGGGCATATTGGTTTATGTCTGTTCGTCATTCTTTACCACAACCGTGGAACGACGTCTGTCTGTCTAGAGTGGGATGATTATGGAGCCTGCAGCCCCAGTGTATACGGTCTGGAGCTGAATGGAGCTAGTGGGGCCCTGGTGAGCAGAGGGTCTGTGAGTGGGGCTGGGTCCTGGTGA